>PNEQ01051612.1:0-30815 GCA_003012365.1 Medauroidea extradentata
TTGCGGACAAGTTTGTATCAATTGTTCTCTATCATGAAGCTTACGGGGACATTGTTATGATATTTTAAACAAGGAATCACCGAACCGGTACAAAGTACATCTTTTTAACTAATCAGTCCTAATAATGTACATAATGGGCGCAATAACTCATTAAGACAACAGTCACTTTCCTAACAAGGAATTGCTTGTAAGTTAACGTTCGTGGGTGTTGTACTAGTTGCCTACCAGCCGGGTTTTAAACACAACAGGTTTTAATTAGGACATTCAACATTGTTTAACTACACTTAAACACTAAGGTGCTTTTGATAACCCCTCTTAAAAACAATTGTCGTCGTCATGTTTATACGAGGTTTTATTTGTTTGTCACGTACGTAGTAAAATCCTGATACATTTCCTCGTGTTTATAAAAACAAGTAAATCATACCTCAGGTTAACACGTCTTCGCTACGGTTAAATCAAACATTACAAGATCAAATACTCTGTCGTAATTGTTTGTCATATGTAGTTAGATTTCGTGTCACTTCAACGTGGCAGACGAATGCCATAATGCACTGTACCGCCGCACATCGCATATGGTCTTGATGACCGTTTTGAACTTAAATGGTGTCTCCTACACACTTCCAACAAGAGGACCTTATTTGTTATGCATGTCATGCTCGCCAAGTATTCGTCCTCAAATACTTCCATATCTAGACAGTGCAAAAGTTTGACGACATACAAGGGTGGTCACCCCTGTGATTTGCATAATGGCGGAATGCTAGAACAAGCATTTGCTGTGGGATTACAGATCTCGATAACATAAAACACTGTTCTGTGTTTTGTCCTTTCATCGCATATGGTTTCCGATTTTTCGAGAAAAAACTTTTTCTAATTTCAATTTTAAAGGGCTTATTGCTCCCGTACTATTCGGTTTAGGTACTATGTGTCCTATATGTTTTCCGCTTAATTTTTCATTAGGTATTAGCTGCCAAAGTTTGATGGTCGAATTTAGAAACATCCTCTGTGTGTGTGTGTGTGTGTGTATATATATACATACACACACGCATGCATGCATACTTTTATACATGCATGCATGTATACATAAATACATGCATACATGCGACATGAAACTACTCTCGTCTCTTCAAACAATTTTGTAATGACACCCAATTGAAATTTAATTTTATGAAGTTTTTCTTCAGAAAGTAGCAATCTAATGTCTTCGTCTAACTATACAAATAATTTTTGGGAACTCTCTGGAAACCACATAATAAAACTGACACTACATACCAGAATAATGTACGATGTAGACTCTTTCTGACTCTCAATGTAGTAGGAATGTGATTTTTTCAACGGACATATTGACATGTATGGACGGGGGTGGTAAAGATATCAGACATGGTTGAAATTTTAATTGCGTTTTGGAATCACAAGAGAATTCTGCCTTTCTCAAGGACAAACAGGAAGTCTTTAAGGCCATTGTCTTTCTTTATTATCTACTGATTTTGCGGTAATTATTTTTTAAGCATAAATGAGAGCATATATCAAAACTCTGGTAGTTTCGTTAAAATAGTTTTTTCTGTGATATCTAGGTTTTTCAAAGCAAGAAATTATACGGTTTAGACTAACCAGGCAAACTTAATTTCGTTAATTAAATATTTAGCTAAAACCATTGTATTTATTGCCTTGAAAGAAAAAACAGCCAACATGGAGAAGACGATTTTAAACAAAACTGCCAGACGGATTTTTGATATCTGCTCTCGTTTAGGCGTAAAAAAAATTTCATCGCTAATAAAGTATAATCTAGATTCAGTTTAATCAAACACGTGTAAGAGACATTGTTGAAACATCAAGTTTTCCGGCTCCACATTTTACATACTATGACCCAATACCACTATCTCAACTAGATTGGTTTTTACATTTCACTTCATGGAAACATCTCGCGTCAGAAAACATGATGTAAATTTGACTTGGTCTCACTTTCCTGTATAGCCATAGACGAGACTACTACTTATGAAACATTTTTGTGAATATGTTGATAATTTGCCTTTGGCGTCATGTTTAATGCACGTCATGGGTAGCAGGGCGACCTTCTCCGTAGAATTCTGACGGAAGACTAACTTGAGGCAAAGGCAGCCAATGTTACTATCGCTATATGCAAATAACTTCGTTTTCCTGCTTGCGAGAGGAGGAAAGGTTTCGCCATTCCAACAACGAAACATATCGTCAGGACGCGCTCGGGGCTACCACATGTTGTCAATAGTCGGGTATCTCGGAAACTATACCATATTATCATATTGAGCAAGGGAAATAGAAAATAGCGTCATATTTACTCTCACGGACTGGAAACAGCAGACGTTCCCTATTGTAAGCGCGACGACACCATGCATTAAACTGTTAACGAATGCATATCTGTGTTTCATGTTATGTCACTGTAGTAATTTATAATTAACATATTGTGGGTATTCTCCGCAGTCACAAATCGGATACTCTACGGCGTTTATTTTATGCAAGTGCGTTTTAAAATTCTTATAATATTTTTAACATGATGTCTCTCGAACGTTCCCTCTTAACCATGCATGCTATTGTAAGTTGAGTTCTATTACTTTGTGTGACTTGGCTGCCAGGCTGAGTGTCCACTGGAACTCCTATTTTCCGCCATATTATTTTCTTGAGAATATTTTACAGGTCAAATATTAAAGGGTTACTCACATTATTGCCCATCGTCGCCTGCCAGTTTGGCCATCTTGTCCACAACTTCATTTTCGGTCAACCCCATATGACTATATAAACAGACCACAGCTATAGTTATGCCTTTGCATTTTATGTATCGATAGGTTCTCTAATGGAACGTAATATGCTATTAGTGTGATTGTATCCCGAGCCGAAGAGATTGGCTTTACAAAACTCTTGTAATCAGTATACTGCATATGCAAATGTCAAGCTCACTATGTCCACAATCTTCCAGCGCTTTTAAGAGCGTAATGTCCAGCATTGTATATGCTCGCATGGGTAAAAAATCGTAACAAATCCGAAACCTTTGTTTGAAGAGTATTATAAGCACACCGTGCAGAATTTTCAGTCTTTGAACCATCATTATTATAATGGAGATAATCATTACGTTTGATACTACGTGTGTAATGGCTACATTTCCTTTGAACAAAGGCGATCTATTGTCTTATCTGAGGGGTACTCAACAACACATTTGTGAAAGAACTCATTTTATTATTCAGAGTATGACAATGTTGGGTTTTATCATTTGGAAAATTGTGCCCACATGTCTGTAGGCCAGATATTACCGGTACCTTTACATCATTGACGATTGAAGGGCTTTGCGCAACAAACAGTCAAGTAACATTTTTTCATAAATACGTTTTTGTGTGTTTGTTGCATGGTCAAGATGCACACGTTGCGCAACACAAAGTCGTGTTTCATGGTTCCAAGTGGAACAATAGCTTTATTAAAGATAACTGTATGTTGCACCGAATATCATATTAAAGCAACAAACAACCATGTATTTAACATGACTTTTTTTTGCACCGAATACATATTTTTTGTAGCGTTAGCTGGCCCGCTACAGACAGAGCAATCACCTTATTCCTTTGGGAACCACTTGCTAGTTAGTTTCAGTTACTAATTGTAGAGTGGGCGTCATGTAAATAGCGCAATTACACCAGACTCTTAGAAACCAACGCTACTTAGTAATAGTTAACTACCAGTAGAGTGTGCACATGTACACTGCCACAAAATAAATCATATTCTCGTGTACTCGTTTTGGTGTACTGGTTATTATTGTGACTTTAATATATTTACGTTTTGGATAGTGATTCCGGTACTGGTAACATCGTGAAAGGCAACAAGAGACAATGAAATTCTGATAAATTGGAGAGAAATGTCCGTAAAAGAGCATGTGCACGTGGAGAACCATATTAGTTCCAGAGACAAACATGTTATAGCTAAGAAGTAAGGCCCAGCTTGTACATGAAAACATTTGTGCTACAGCAAGTTAACAGACAAAGAAAGAGATACTATACATATACACAATTCAGTGACATTGGAGACACAGTCGCTCAAGAAAGCAATTTGAGTGTTCTAATACAACCAAGAAAAATTTCCAGGTAAGAATATATTATTAAAATTTGGTAACTAAAAATATATTGTTAACAAAACAGTTAATTTTAATTCTCAATGTTCATTGCTACTTCCCAGGGGATCAACCAGAACTAATGATTTTGTACCTGATGAGGCTGAATGTGAAGATGATCCTGAGACAAGATCTACACACGAACACAAGCGAAAAAAGAAGCCTTACTGTTACTATTATAAGGTAGGCAGGTTCTATTTGTATTTTTAATTTGACAAGTCTTTCATTGCATTATTATCACTGTGTGTCTCAGGGACCGTGACGGGCTAGTAGCCTCACACCACGGCAATCGAAGTTTGATCCCCGTATAACCCCCGGTATAGGTCATTCGGGACAAAGTGGGCACTAAAGATGTAACCTTTGAAAAAAAAATCACTAGCCGTTACTGCATATATGCCACCATTAAGGGGGCTCCGTGCAAAATTTTAATAGTTTTGAAAATTGATATACTTATTATAGATATGGTTTGTTATATATATATATATATATATATATATATATATATATATATATATATAGTGACTATTTTTACAGCAATGAAAATATTCTAGCATTCATCCATTTTGTATAATGGCAGGTAAAAGCCCAAATTAGCATAAAACGGTTTACTACAAAAAAAAGAAAACCAAAGGACTTACAGAAATGAATTAATTCACACTGAATAACAGTGTCACGGGCTACATCATGATATGTATGAAAATCATTTGAATACATTTTCTATTTCTAAAAAAATTGTTGAATTTAAAACAAAAAATTGCAATTTTAAATATTTTTTTTAAATACATAAAATGTCACTGAGGACTTTTACATACCTCTTGACGTAGTCTTTGGCACTGGTGTTCAGTGTGAATTATTTCATTTCTGTAAGTCAGTTGGTTTTCGTTTCGTGTATTAAACCGTTTTATGCAAATTTAGTCTTTAACATGCCACTGTACAAAAACTTTGAAAGCTGGAAAATTTTCACTACCGTAAAAAATAGTCACAATATATATATATATATCTATAAAAAAACAATATCTTGTATAAAAATAAAAATGATTAAAACCATTCAAATTTGGCGTGAACTCCATCCTTAACAAGAGTTACTTTACTGCTTGTATGGTTGGTAGCGATTCATTGCATGTAGTTTCGTGTATTTTCCTATTTGAATACAACATTAGTGAAGCAACATCAGATGAAATCGACCTCTCTGTATTTAATACACTTTAAAATATGTATTTATGACCTTATTGACATTTCTACTTACAGTATAGTTATAATTAATTCGCGCCAGAAGAATGTGACGCTGTCGCAGGCCTCAGGTCATCCTGCACATTATCGTTTGCTCCGCGCTTCAGACACTTCAAAATGCCACCGACAGGTGGCATCATAGTTAGGTTTTTGCCGTTTTTTTTTTTTTTTTTTTTTTCGTTTTGCCAATTTGCATCGTTTGTGTGTGTTTGTCCGTCGTGCGTATATAAACAAGCACAATTATTGGAAATGACTATGAATATAGTTGCCAAATGATGTGAAACCATCTGTATTCTGTAAATTATGCTTTACGTTTGCCAGCCCAGAAACAACACACTTTTTATTTCACATATTAAAATAAAGTTATTTATTGTTTCTGTTTAGTGCGTCGTCATTCGTGGCAGTAGAACTGAACGAAACTTGAATTCTTGAATTACGTGTGTCATGTGTGTTTTTAGTGGCGGTTTTGGGTTACAAATTCAAATAAACTATGCCCACATTTACAAGATTCGTAACAATAGTGCGTGTTGTATCAATTAGTCGATGGGCAGAAACCAGTATTGTAAGACGTTAACTGGCAGATATTTTTAACTAAGATAACTTTTTATTATATCTTATATTCAGCCCCCGTGTATTTAATGAGTAGATATTGTAGATAAAATTTGTCGGAGCAGATTAATGTTGTTGTAAACATTGCACGAGCCTATGTAGGTAAAAGCACGTGGCAATATTTTTTTTTTACATTCGGCGGAAAGATATAAACTGACAGAAAATAGATATTAATAAGGGCTTTTTTGAGTGCTCACTTTATTCCGAATCACCTACACCCGCGGATTTTCGCATGTGAGAATCGTGCCGGACGATGTCGTTGATCGGCGTGTTTTCTCGGGGCACTCCCGTTTCTTCCGCTCTTCCATACAATAAATTTTCCACAATACAGTGTTGGTGCCAACCTATGGCCCCAAACAGAAAAGCCACCATTAAGGTGAGTGCTACTCCTGCCCTAAAGTTCTTCATCCCCCAATATGATTATTATTATTTTCTCTCGCTCGTCGATGAATGAAGCAAGGGTAAATAACCGGCACACTGAGACAAAAGGTTTCGTAATACCACTAAACTGGTTGGAAGCAATCAAATGATTTTTTACAGTGTGTGAAAACCAAATTTTGGGTTAGGATTTTTTCATTTTGTTTGTTCGCATTGTTTCACACAACTAAAATTGTATTTATTTTTAAATAAGACTTAGATTTTTCCATAGAAAGAAGTGATTGTTGGTAAACACTGTTTTCGCAAGACATTGCGTAAAATAATCAAAATTATTTATTGTGCTAGGACTATGTACAGTCCTAAGACGCATTAGTAAAGAAAAAACTCCCTTACTATGCCACTTTATTCACTGATCTCCTTATTTATATTAGTTACAGTTGCAAGGTGTTGTTACTCAACACTAATGCATCAAACATCCACATATTAAACCCTGTTAAATTGGATAGTTGTAGGTTTATTTTGCTACATGTAAGTACACCCATCCATAGCCGGGACTCGAACCCAGAAACCATTGCACCACAAGTTGGCTCACAACCGGCTGAGCTAAGGGAGGTCGGCTGCTACCAGTAACAGGCTGCTATAGAGTGAACCTAACAGCTTTACTATCACGCTTATATTTACTACTGTTTGGATTGTTTCTATCAACGTTACAGCAGAAGGGGCATATGTATTTAAATGAAAATAGCCTACAATTTTAAATAAAATGTGTGATTCAATTTTTTCTTATCCACGTTGGCTAAAAACTGTAGTGGTTCGCAAAACAGCATTTTGTAACTGACATGCTGTTGAAAAGTGCAGAATTCATAAGCTTGCCATTCATGCTGTTACAAATGTTACTCCGCATGTTGATCAACGGGGGCGACATTCCAACAGGTTATTTAAAATCTCGGACACGATAAACAAGCAAATAGAGGACCACATTATCCTTCCCTCAACGATCTTCACATTACAGTAGGAAGGAGTCAAAAACGAAGAATTTATAATATGAGTTAAGTATCAAACAAATGTGGATGATGTACTTGGAGAAAAATGAACCAGAAATTATTTTGTTAAAGAAGGCCAACAAGAACTGTGAGCCACATGTGACATACGATCATTACAACAGATTATTTAACACAAGATTTATTATCTCTTTTGGAACTCCACGTACAGATACATGTCACATGAGTGACTCTTTGAAAATACAGCTGATACCTGTACATCAGACAGTGAACATAGAGTGCTCACAATCCAGAAGGCAGTACACCTAAAGAAGGCTAATGCATGTTATGAGGATTTAAAACAAAAATATCATTCCTCTCAAAGAATGATTCAATGGTTAAAAGACTGTGTTTCAATTACCAACAAAATTTGCCAGTTCCACTTCTCACAACAAATTAAGTATTTTACGCAAGACAAGTATGGGTTTATAATCATGGTTTCCATGCTTGCTTGAACACTAACAGAGACTTTTATATGCATGATGAGACCACAGCTCGTAAAGGATCACAAGAAACAGTACCATTATTAAACATTATATTAAAATAAGTTGAAATAAGATGTCCATACTCTGAACCTTTTTACTGATAACTGTGCAGTACAGTAAAATGGTTTTCTTCCTGTTATCTCTGGTTAATCGTAAAATTTGGTCCATTATAGTCCAGCATTTACCTGAAAGTGGTCACAGCTTTTTGCTTTGTGATGGTATGAAATGGTAGACGGGTGTGGGAAATACTTTCATGTTCATCGTATTTTACAGAACGAAGTGCTGGATATGAAGAAGACACTTGAGCCACATTTCAATAAACACGCAGCTTACAAAAGGAGGTCATACCCAATATCAAAATACAAGGTATTTATCTACGATGAAAAATATCCAGATGAAGTTCTTGTCAGTGAAATCCATGCTTTCGCCGAAAATGAAATGGAGAAATACAAACTTTTGAAAGTTCCTCTAGGAGATGTTGTACTTCAAGCACCACAGGCATATGGTACAAGTCTTCCACTAAATCCTCTGAAGTACGATGATGTCATGAAGCTTGTTCAGAAATATGTTCCTCCAGTAAATATCAATTTTCACGAGAAACTGAAGAGAGGAGATGGAAGAGTGTGTGACGATGAATGAACAGGGGTTACTATTACGTTTATTGCTTGAAATAACATGCGTCGTGCGGCTTTCACCGCTGTTTTTGTAACCTGCTTAAAGAAAGGTGATACTGTTTGGGTAAACTTATTTCAGTAAGTAGTATAAGTTAGAATGACTGCAAATAATTAATAACTATGTAATCAGGTTTATTAAGTTATATACAATTTACTATTACATAATATAAACTACTTTTACAATATCATATACATTTATGAAGGGACATATAATTTGTTTAGTGCACACGACAGTTATATGCCCACTTATGTGTATTATTTTTTTGGTTTTTTTAATATTGAATTTAAGATCAAAAATAATTACTATGCCAATCCTTGTTTTTAATCACTTCTTTTCCAACAGTGTTCAATGTATAACTATGTATTACTAATATGATTGACTTCAAACCGTTTTTTGCTATTCCTGAAAAATTTCACAAACTGTACTTGACTGTTTGTTGCACCAATCCTTTCGATTGTTCTTGGAGAAAAGTCCTGAAACTATCTTGCCTTAATCCAGGATGAGTTTTTTAAAAGTAGCTTGTGTACATCATACAGAAGTACACTAGTTTCATCATGTAGAACACCAAAGTGGTAGAATTGAGGACCTCTAGGCACAGTAGAGACAGGTGTTTTGTAGACACCGTAAGGTGTTAATATGAGTTATGTTGAGATCACTCCTAAATCACTGCTGTAAACACGTTTGACTGTAATATATTGCTTATAAAACAAAATAAAAGTAAATGGGTCACCTTCTCAAGTATAATGGCTGATACTCCTCAACAGAGTGATAGATTGTTAAAGCTGAATTCTAAGGTGAAACATTTTTGTTTCTACCACAGTTTAGTATCTATAAACATCCCAAGATACTTAACATTAAGCATTATCTGAAGGTGGTTACCTGTAGCATGTATAAACTTCTAGTCGACATCTGTACATCTGGCGAATATCTTATGCTTTGATATTTCAACAGAAATGAATGGGTGTTTTAACCAAAGTCATGTACTAAATTGTATATGTCATGGTCCTTGCCAAGAAGTACCCGGCAATGACATCTGTATAATAAATGCACCTAACATGTGCTAATATTAAAAACATGATTCTGGGTGTATAGGACATGTACAACAGTAGCCCGAGGATGCCGTCTTGAAGGGCAACCTTGTACTGCAGGAAATTATGCACCCATTCTGATTTGAGTTGTTATAATAACAGATCCCATTCTGATTTGAGTTGTTATAATAACAGATTCGTAAAGGCGCCGCCACGACGCGCTTCAAATTTGTTGCAGTGTGTTCGTAAACAGGATTTTTAAGAAATTATTCCACAAGCGCTCATTGTGCCAACATATCAAAAGAAAGCTCAGTTCGGACAATGTCGGAGTGTCATTGTTAAGACGACGTGCTCATAAAAAACGTTGTTTCTAAGCCCTCAAACATAGCTAAAAACTGTCTTTTCAGACTGCTGTTATTCACACGTATTAACTTAATGTATGTTAAACTGAGATTGCTTTTCCATCCGAAGAACTATGTGGCTACTGCATAAAGTCCCATAGTAAAAATTGATCGGCCGTAAATCTGGCATGCTATTTCAACGCGTAACTCGTAGCGGCGATATGGTATTTGAAGTGCCATTCAATATCGACCTTACAGCTCCGTCGCTTTGAGTTTCTAATGCGCGGGTAGGCGGCGCCTTTAATGGTCATTGTTATGGGTTACTGTATTTATCACAAATGTAGTAGCATGTTTGTTGAAAATTGTAAGTATGTACACTGCTTCAAAAGCTGATATATTGTACACATACATATATGTTTATATGTGTATATATATATATATATGTGTGTGTGTATACACACACACACACAGAGGATATTACTTATTTACTTATGATGTAAATTTTTTTGGGAGGGGGTGATTATTCTTTATTAAAGATGAGGTATAGTTACACTGTGACATTTTGGCGTAGGGTAATTCGTAAAACAGAAATACGCTCTTGAAAATTAAATTTTAAAATATTACTTTGGAAAAATATCGGAAACCACGTGGAGCTAAATTTCGTCTTTGCAATATGATTAATGTTATTGAGATCTTCAACCCATCAAGAAACCGCTCTTTAAAACTCTCCCCTTCATGAAAATAATCGTAGACGCAACTATCACATTGACTTAAAATTTCGTGGCTATGGGTTTTGCGAACATTTCTTGTTGCCTTTTCGAGATGTATATCTCATGAAACATAAGAAGTTCTATTGTTGCTGCAAGTAGCTAGAATGCGCAGTTTACAACAAATACATAGTTTTTCCTGAAATTCAAACCTTAAATACGCCAAATATGAATGTGTGTGATAGGTATGCGTGTGTGTGACGTTTCTTGAATGTAAGTTTGTTGAGGTTTACATGGTTGATATATGTGGCATAGTTCTACTGAACTGTAGCACAGGGTGCATTTATCAAAGTGCAGAATGTGTTTACAAGCTTTCTTTGAGCGATTCCATTGCGGGTGTAGCAGTTTTTGCCTACATGATTTTTGTTGGCACAGAAACATTAGAGTGCATTTTATTGCAAACGGTGCTTTTCTAGTGGCAACAATAGAACATTGTATGCTGCTTAGGATGGACTGCTCAGAAAGGCAACATAAAGTGTTCTCTAAACGTGACGTCATAATAGTTCTAGTCAATAAGAAGGTGGCCATCCCTGTTATTTTCATGACGGGGAGTATTATAAGGCGCGCTTTCTTGATGGGTTGAGTATCTCAATAACACTAATCAATGTACAGAATTGAAATTTAACTTCTCGTCGTTTCCGATATTTTGCCGAAACACATATTTAAATTAAATATTCAGTGGTGAAGTTCTCCCATACGATCTGCGCTAGGCAAAAATTTCATTGTGCAACTATACGTAATTTTTGTAAGGAATCGCCTCCCAAAATTTCTACAATAGGTTAAGAATCATCCTATGTGTATATGTGTGTACACTTGTGCACAAGTCAAAATTAAATTGCAAAGTCATATTTTATTAGAAGCATACTGTGTACTGTTTACTGAAACCAATGAACAATCGCAATGTTCGTACATAATATATGGGACTCTTGTACACTTTACTGTTTATACAAATATAGTCAGGTTACAGAAGTATGAACTAAATACAGGCTATCCTGTTCTACCCTGTTCCTGCAAAATTATTTCATGAAGTTTAAGTTACTATTCATTATAATGATCCTAAGATATTTTTCTTTTGCGTGGCATACAACACATTTCTGCTCACAGTTAACATATTTTATTATTCATAAGAACAATGAAGTTTATTTATTGCTAATGGCATCTTAACACTTTGTGTCATTTAAAAATAGTTATTTCCCGAAATTAACACTGCGGGCAAACACTTCTAATTATTGCATTTCTACATTTATGCATATTTTTTCCAATCAATATTTCTTAGAATAATGAAAGAAAACTTAAAAAAAAAAAAAAACGCAGTTGTTACTGTAAGTGTGAACGAGTAATGACGTTTGTTATTGATAATACGCACGAGAGACACTATTGTCGCAAGTTCGCATGTCCGGAGATGAGAAGAAGGCTCAGCTCTGCGACTTGGCAGGCTGTGTGACGTCACAGCTGACTGTGTTCTCCTGGCCACAACACTGACCTCAGCCACTGCACGTACACGCTCACCTGTCAGCACATACACAACCACACAGTCACGTACTTCTGACCTTAGTCAACTCAGAATCTTTCAAGTTGTCTCCAACATAAAATACTGTTGTACCCTAATATAAACAACCTTGGAACGCAAATTTTTAGTTGTATTTATTTTAAAATGTTGTTTTTTCATTAAATTTGGTCCATGGAAGTGTCAGATTTTAACATCGTGACGAAATAATTAAAGTAAATATTTTAAAACTATAAAAATATAATAAACAATCGTTCATAATTCTTTTCTTATAAAATAGTACGGTTATGTATCAAATTCAATTTTTAATATTTCTAGCAAATCATACTGTACCTCTTAACATGGCCAACTGTAATTAAGTAAATATGAAACTTTTCTAAAATATGAAAACAATGCAATACGGCGGCACGTCTTCTAACACGCACATCCTAGCGAGAACAGTACTGGCACATTCTAGTGGCGACAAGCGCTGCTGATCTGATTTCGGTTGGTAAGCTGATCATTAAATTTGTAACATTTGTTCAAATAACTTCATTAAACGTTTTCCAAATTGCCTATTTCCGTAGCGCTGATTTACTCGTATTTATCTAAATATTACTGTGCAACTACGATCATCTACTAGCACAAAAATTCTTATGTATCTACAAAAAGTTTCTTAGCAGTAGCAACTGCGCCATCAATGGGAAAGAAAGGCTTGATAAACCTACTATGTGCCATCGCTAGTGCATTGAATATTTAACATTATTACACTAAAATTAATATAACGAGTATAGCGTTCAAAATATAGCGTCGTACTTACTAGTCCTGACAAAATATTTTTTCATAATTTTGTTGTCTACCAAATGCAGTATAAAACGTTACTCGTGGGGTACATACATACATACATACATACATACATACGTATATATACACATATATACATACACACAAGCATACATGCATGCATACACACATACATGCACACGTGCATACATGCATACATACACGCACACATGTATACATACACGCACACATACACACACAATGCATGCATACACACTGTGAGATATCAAATCTATAATCTAGCTTTTATATCACAGATGTTTCTTTAGCTTACCATACCCTACTCTATATAATATGTGTTATTTTATGTTTTGATTTGTTTCATTATTGTTCTTTGCTTATTTAATTGTTTATTACCTGTAAATAAGGCCATTTAATGTTAATTTTATTTTATTAATTGTAGATGTGACGGAATAATTATGTTTTTTAATGCTTTGATTATTTAAGCAAGAAAAATCACGTGGTTCATATGTATTGGCTTCAAAGTCTGTGATAAGAAAGATTTTCGTTTATGAAAGCACCCTCCAATGAGAGGTGTGTCTATGCATTCTCTGTTGTAGAAAATGGAACTGAAAAAAGGAAGAAGAATGTTCGATGGCATCCTAAATGGAGGACATCGGTAGAAGAGCTTCGTTTGGAAATGCATACTGGGAGGAATCAATTGTCTGTGCTTCAAAACTATATTAAGTTCATTCTAGCAGACTGAGGGTCCTCTACAAGAATTTCCATCGTGGGAATTGCTTTACACGATGAGCTACGGTATAATGAAACCTGAAATCTTTAATGGACAACGAATATAATAGAAGTCCTTTGTTTCGGTTCATTGTAATGCATTTTAAAGACTAAATCGTCAGTAGTTCCCGTATTTATAGGTGTTGCCGACACAAACCAAACGTAAAGGCTACTTGAGCGTTTACGATTTGTTTAATATTACACGTAATTGGTTTAAATGCGAGTGGTGAGCGTTATTTATGACACTCAAATAATGCCTTAAAGCCCTGAGTTTAAGCTACTCGCCTGCTCTTTGAATCACACTTGGGTCGAGCACATGTGCACCTGAATTGAATATTTTTTTACTGTAATAAATCGGACTTTAAAATGCCTCTCTTTGCTGAACTAGGCGATTTGAGTCTCTGGCATGATAGAATGTAAGCACTGATATTGTAATTTTCAATTTACATTCCATCACATTTCATCTTGGCCGTACATATATTACACCTTGGTAACATTAAAAACCTTATTTTATAATATCAAAGAATGTGTATGTTAAATTTTATTCTGAAGTTGAAATTTCAAGTAATCACGTCGGGCCTTGTGTATGTTAAAACACCACTGCATTTGTCCAACCAGTATACCAATGGACGTCAATTACATGTATATCTGTGAGGTTGTGTTAAATTAAGATACTGGAAAACAGCTAGCCGGAAGATAATAACAACTGGTATTTTTTTAACCTACAGTAAATTGGCTTACCGCAAAGCGGAACTGAATTAACGTAGAAAAACACAACTCACAACACAAACTCACGTCCATACACACACACATAGGAAAGTAGTTTTAAAAAATAGGAAAGTCAAAACATAGATCCAAACAAGATGCACGAAAACGGTGCCTATGATGGACAAAGACAACAAGGAAACACAAACGAAGACAGTCCCAGAAATGATTGTAGACATGACAAACCAACGAATATAGCATAGACGATACAATCTATTGTTTCAAAGCCTCCTGCAACTGCAGTGGTTATTTTCTGCTTTTCTCAAGCTAATAATAAAAATTACTGTTTTTGAAATTTTATTATATTTTTATTTTTGTGCATTAGGCTCATAAACTGCGTGCACTGTCATTACCCAACTCGCAACCTTTTTTGTCCTAATATTCACGATTGTTACTCTAACTCGGAAGAAATTCTAACACATTTAGATGTTTTTATTGTTTAGGTGTATGATATTTAACATACAAATTATTTTGTTTAGTTTTTAGCGCAAAACTGATTGTAATTATAACAGTTACTGTAATTAAACTACAGAAAAAGAGTAACGGAAGTTTACTTTTAATAGTTATATATTATATATTTAGAAAATTATGTGACTGATTATTAATGTAATCAATCTCCATACTATGCCAACAAGTCAAAAATCCACTTCTCGGCCTACAGTAACATTTTGCTATCTTAAAATAAAATGCAAAATAATTGAGCCCTTAATGGAATAATTTAAAATGAGGCGTACTACATCCGTACAACAGTGCGGTTTGAACCCGATAATATAATCTTCAGCAAGGCACTAGCCGCATGACAGGTGCAATGTTAATACTCCTACTTCAAATACAACTAGTTCTACATGCCTAGTAGCACAGCACTCAAACCTCCAGGCACGGTGAGCCATCATACTAATAACACTTTGAACACAGTGAAGTTATATAAGTTACTTCCTGTCACGCTCTTCTAATACGATTGTTACCTAAGAACTAAGTCTAGAGTTTGAGCACTAAATTTCTGGAATTCCTTTATACACGCGTATAAGTTCGCAACACAAATGCATCGTAGAAGTATATATCTTGTTAAAAAAAAATTAGTACATAGTCAGATAGTATTTAGAAAACAAGCGATTCTTTGAAAACACACGAATGAACCAATATTCTAGGACACTAAATAGGTTTTGCAAAACAGCCTCATATATATCTGACAAAGTCTATTTCAACATAAAAAAGACGTGATTTTTTTTACAGAAACAACGTCATTCCGACAAATGTATAGATAGTGCTTACAACCAAACCACACTTTAAAAGCAATTAATTGCAGAGCAGTTGCTTTGAAAATCGTGAAATGTGCTGTATAGTGTTTCTCAGTGAATGATTATTCTTGTAGTATTAAGAGGCTTAAAATACTATAGTAACATAAATATACATCGTTACTTAAAATAAAATAATTTGACCATTCATTGTGCATGCATTTACATAATGAGGAAATTTTGATTGCATTCATAACATAAACACATAAAATTAATACTTGGATTTAATACAGCTGTTGACACTGATTAATAACGAGTGAGAGAGATATTGGTCAGGGCTTAGCATCGAGGTCTTTAGCGCTGGTGAGGGGTGACATGAGGTGAGTATGGAGCAGTGCCGGAATTAAAGGACGAGGGAAACGGGAGATCCCCGAGAAAACCCGCCGACCAACGGTATCGTCCGGCACGATTCCCACATGCGAAAATCCGGGAACCGACCCCGCCGGGAATCTAACCCGGATCGCCTTCGTGGGATGCGGAATGATAACGAGGAAAGTCGAATGTTCACAGGTATGTAATGTAGTGTATTCACATCTGAAGTTCTAAGTATATACTGGCTGGCCCTATTTGACTGGGCCAATGACAACTCTAGTGAACCAATAGCGAATTGTTGTGATTTGTTATGTAATTAGTTAAATAGTACAGCATAACGGACATCCAATTATACCAGGCGCCAGACGCTACACTGAAAAAGTACTTATTGGTCACCAGTCAGTATTTTGTCATTATGGACCTTACCAAAAAATGTTTGTGGTGAACACAAAAAGGTTTTTCTGTCCCCAATTAAGTTTTGCAGTGATTACAAAAAGTTTTTGTAACCACCACAAATTTATTTCGTGCGGTTCATATTGACAAAATATTTTGTAGCTACCACAAAACCGTTTTATCTGTGTACACTGTTACGGAAAATAGGCTGTCACGAAACATTTTCGTGGTTTTCTGTTGTCACTGTAATTGGCTAACCGGGTACAATATGACCTCTTGTACCCGACGTTAATGTACTATGAACTTTGTCGTGGAAGGTTATATTGAACCCGCACATCTCAAACTAACACGCACACATTCCCGTGCCAACTGTGTAAGAAACTGAATACAATCTATGTTAAATACCTGACTACACGCTGGCAGAAAGAACTCTGAGAACTACAGCTAACAACATCGACATCTGCCACTGACTACGGCTTGCAGACAACCAGGTAGTCATCGCCACCTCCCGAACCTATAACGCAACGCTATACTCAGAGGCGACAATTCGCTAATGCAAGGCTCGAAGCATCGCAGCCGGCCTATATTAAGAGAGACAATATTCAACTGCGAGCCACGTTAAAACTCCATGGCCGGAAGTTACGAACTTAGAGTCGTGAAGTAGGTAGTACCATACGCATTAAATAAGCTGTAGTGTCTCGGAAAGTTTTATTTTTACGAAAATATCCTGCGTGTACACAATACACTAGTATTCAAAAACGTGCTGTACACAAGTATGCACTATTGCTGTCAAGACACCGCTTACATTATAAACGATGTTTTAAAGTCCTCCAAAATTAATAAAAACAATATATTCAAATTAGCGTACCTCAACATGTACAAGTCGGACACTATGTGAAGTAACATTTAATACACAGCACGCCATTCTAATTAGACAGTCACCGTTCACAGTCCGAACGTAAACACGGTTTGACGGAAAGATTAACCTACACCAAAGCTCAGTTCTTGGTACGTAGTGGCGATGCGGATATCGATACGTGGTGTAAAGTCGCCCTCAGAGGTCGCAGCTGCAAGCAGTTGTTACACTAAGTTATGCTCGACAGCAAACAAATATTTCATAACTATATGACGTGAGACACTACCTCTGCCGACTAGTTTGTCTAATAAACACATCTACATCGTATTATTTTTTCCAGTGTCATGTCGTAGTCAAAATGTCGATGTTTCTATCAATGTTACACAATAAAATAAAACTCTTCTATACAAAAAGACAAGAGTGAGTGAGTGAGTGAGTGAGGTATTCAGCGCTAGTGAGGGGTGATACGAGGTGAGTATGGAGCAGCTCCGGAATGAATGGGTGGGGGAAACGGGAGATCCCCGAGAAGACCCTGCGACCAACGGCATAGTCCGGCACGATTCGTACATGCGAAGATCCGGGGACCGACCCCACCCGGAATCGAACCCGGATCACCTTGGTGGGCGGTGAATGGTCTGACCGTTCGGCCACCGCGGCCCCCCAAAAAGACAAGAAACAACAAAAGTAATTTTAAGGAGGTAATGCATTAGAATTAGCGGAAATATGTTTGCATTAAGTATAATAATGTATGAAGGCAATTTACTCTATTTGTAAAAACCTTTTATGTTCGAAATATTTTAAAAATGGCATTTGTACAACTAAGGATTCAACTGCAGGTTAGAATGAATATTTTTTTTTTATGGAACAGTTCGACACAGTTAAATATTCTGCTACAAGTTTCGTTGCTATCGCTGACGGGTGTAAGAGAATGCGAAACAGTTGTAAAATTATATTTTACTACGCTTGAGAATGAAAAAAGTAATTTAATATAATTTTTTAAGAAAAATAATAATTTCGCCTTTTAAATTATCAACATCATGTAACTAAAAATTCACTAAGGTCTGTGATAGGTCTGTTTACACCTGTTACCAATCCGAGCGCTCAAGCGGCAGAAATTGTCCCTGTACCAAACTTTTAACTTAGATCTTTCCAACATGTAGTGGCATGTGCAGTAAATTATTGTATTTATTTAGATAATGCACAGATTACTACTGTAGCTTGGGAATATGTAAAAATTGTAGAAATGTTTATCCTACAAGAATGCCCATGTATAGTAACATAAAATATGGATGTGTAGTTGACTATTACAAGACTGTGTAATGGTGTAGAGGTATAGGACTGTCACCTTGGTGAAGACGGTGTAGTAACGGAGGTCACAGAAAGCTGACCCCTTGCGACGCGGGCTGACACTCACTACGCCATGTAGCATCCAGGAACTGTTAGGGGCAGCTCCAGGGAACACTAGTCCGCCACCACTGTCACCATTACAGACGCCCGTTCCTGCAACACATCATCTCAACTTACCTCATGCATGGCCTGCCTCACTCACTCTTATTACGGTCCACGCACTAGCTTCACGCATGTGTCTAGTTGCATCTAGCTGCCATGCACGACATACACTTCTCGTGCAAAGTGCCAATTTTGCACCAAATATAATGCGAGAATTTATCGTACAATGTAGATCTTGAACGTGATCAGCTGATAGGACATGTCCTTTTATTTTCGGCGCAATGTCGTGCTACGTGTGCGGAACAAAGGATTCTAGTCATGGTACAGTGCCAGTCATGTGACCAACTATTTAAATATAAGTAAATCACAATTCAGCTGTGTGAAGAGGAATTTTAAGCGGTATAGTAATCATTGACATTTTCTATTTCATTGTAGACACCGAGAAACAGAAATAAATTATGGATTTAAAATATCTCAAATTATATTTTTTTTATTCTTTTTTAAATTTTTTTTTTTTTAATTGCGCGCAAAGTTAGTGTTCCGCGCATAAATGTGGCATAATATTTAGACTAAGACATCCGTATTAGTTGTGTTGATCACTATTTAATCGGCCTATGTAAATAACAATTTAAGGCTGGAGGACTTCTGTACAATATTCCTAATGTTTCAAAACGTTACATTTTCTGAATGTCAATAAACCGCAAAGGTCTTCTGAATGTCAATAAACCGCAAAGGTCGGTTATGATACACTCAAAAGGAAATATTACAAAAAGAACAAAATAAAATATTTCATGAAAAATGAGAAACGCTGAATTTGCTGATAAGTGTAAAGCCACTTAGGTTGAACTGTGGCTGTCGTAGAGGCTTGGTGGCTAGAGCACTCGCCTCCCACCGCCTCGCCTACTTTCCTAAATATATATATATATATATATATATATATATATATATATATATATATATATACATACACTTATGAGTTAGCTTTCCTGTCTGTGTGCCTGCGTGTGTGTGTATCTTAAAACGTTTGGACCAGTGGAACGAATTTATTCAAACTTTGTACACGTATAGTCCTTAGTAACTTAAAATTATTTTTGTATGTTCCGTTTGTGCTTTGTTCATATTTTCAAAATGGTGGCCATTTTAACATTTTAAAATAAAGCTAGATATCTTAGTAACCATATTTTAGAATTTCATCAAACTCGGTACACGTAAAGAACCTAGTAAGATTAACTGACTTCATGTATTTAGTTCATGCAGTTTGCATATTTTCAAATTTATGGCAGTTTTTATATTTTTATCATAATATGTCGTGTTTGAGGAAGAATTTCATCGACTTTCATCAAACTCACAACACATATAACACACCCTGAACAAACATTACTTCTGTGCATTTTAATTATATTATTTTCATGTTTTCATATCTACGACCACTTATTTTATCATACGATATAACTGAGGGAATAATACTCAGAATTATACGTATACTACATACAAAGCTGATTTGACTTAAGTGTATTTCTTCCATCTTGTGTTATTTTCTTACTGGCGATCATTTTTATACATTTAGCATAGTATGACATATCTGAGGATGTATACGGTTTATTTCACTAAACTTAGCACACATTTACAACATAACAAACTGTACTATTGTGGACATACGCCACTGCGGTATATATCGTCCCAGAAATAAAAAAAAGAAAATAAAAAAAAATGGCATATGCCCACAATTGTACAGTTTGTTATTCTGTCCCATTGAAAGAAACATTAAAAGGCATTTTATATAACATACTAAACTGACTTTACTTTTGAGTATTTCGTTCATCCTGTGCTCATATTTTCAAAAGGGCCACTATTCTTATATTTTCAGCATAATATCACATACCTCAGGAAATATTTTTCCGAATTGCATTTAACTTAGTAAACATGTACTACTTAGGAAGCGGACTTGACTTGTGTTTATTTCGTTCATCCTGTGTCCATAGTTTCATAATTGCGCCACTTTATATTTTTTTAAATAGTATGGCTTATTTGAGAAATAATTTTTCTGAAGTTCATTAAACTTGGTACACGTATAGCATTTAGTAAGTTGATTTAACATTTGTATATTTTGATCATGATGTGTTTATGATTTTGTAAATGTGACCATTTTTAGTTTCTTTAACAGTCTAATATACCTGAGGAAATACTTTTCCGATTTTTGTTATTTGTTTTGCAAGTAGACTTCACTTTTTTGTTTTCCGTTCAATTTATTTGCCTATTTTAAAAACTGCAGACCTTTTCTATATCTAGCATTATTTGACGTATCTGAGGAAATATTTGTTTCGAATTTCATTAAACTTACTATCCATATACTACTTAGTACGCTGACATGGCTTATGTGTATTTCGTTCATCTTGTGTTTAAATTTTCATAATGGCTGCTATTCTTCTATTTTAAGCATAATATGACACATGTCAGAAACATTTTTCCGAATTGCTTCGATACACATATTATGTAACTAAATTGTTTAGACTTTTGTGTATTTCGTACGTCTTAGGGCCATATTCTGAAAACGGTGGCCATTAACATATTGTGACATCTCAGGAAATACTTTCCCGAATTTATAACACTGCGTACACGTATCATACTTAGTAAGCTGACTTAAATTTTGTGTATTTCGACGATTCGATTTAGGAAACTTGGTTTTCACTTTTCTCTTCGTACCCTATGTGTATTTTCTAAATGTCGACCATTTGACCCCATTGTGATTACAAGCGTTATCTTAGGACCCAAATTATCATATATAGTAATTAATTTGACTTCTGTGTGTTTTGTTATGCCGTTTTCATATTATCTAAATGGTGGCAGCTGAAACATTTTTAGATAACACAAAATATCTGAATGACAAAATTTCATAACTCACCAAATTTGGTACACATGTTGTACGAAGTAAAGTGACACGACTTCTATGTTTTTCTTTTTCGTGCTGTGTCAACAGTTACACAGTGGCGGAATTTTAAACAAAAGTTTATCACATAAGCAGTCTAAAATAACTATTACACAGAATAAATTCAATTGAACAACTCATGAACGTCTAGTACCAAATACTGTGACTTAAGTATTATTTATTTGTACCGTATTCAGTATTTAGAAAATGTTGCTTTGGTGTTATTATATTTTTATGACATGAAGTACCTATACGAGGACCAGCTTCCAAACTTATCTCACACTATGTATCCATTTAGTACTAAGCAAGGTAATATTATTTTATTGTTGGTTATGCCATGTTATGTTTAGTTATATGCACTTTCCAATTTTGAAGATTTAATGACATGAACACGTAGTGTCTAGTAATACATATGTGTCAAGGACGGCAGGACAGATAGAGTGCCAGTGTAATATTTATGAACTTTTTAATGGAAAGTTTATTATTATAGATTCACCTTGTCATAAAATATAACAAGAATAATATAAATTATAATAACTTAATATCCCTAGGTGTACGAAAACTGTTTTATCTTTTAGAGTTAATTTGCAATCACTTTTAGGAAAGAAGACTTTAGTTTTGCTGGAATATTCTGGTTCACGTGGGAATAGTGACGTGCTATGCCGCAGGTCAGTGGGTTTTCTCGGGGATTTCCCGTTTCCCCCGCCCCTTCATTTCGACACCAAATTATTTTATATACTCTTTACACGTGATTCTCCGGGGCAAGTTATTAGTCTGCATTCCGGGGTACGATACCTTAACCCTCGGTTATCCTTCCTATGCGATATTTATTTCTTTACTCTGCGTGCGTGCCGTCAGTAAACTAAACTTCCTTGGCACCTCGAACATATATTGAATGTTGTTATTACCCAACAAGCCCCTATCTTCTCAATTATAACGACGGGTGTGGTACAGGATATCGCAGGAGGCTCACCATTGCGGTAACCGGCACAGATGGTGGTGAAGGTGACGTACTTGCGGAAGTCACGCGGCTGCGAGCTGATGCACTCCTGCACAGGGACCACAGGCAACCGTGTCACCTGCAGTGTGTCACTGAACGTGTCATTCTCGTCAAGTCCCCAGCCTGCCACCTGAACACACGCGTACGCATGTACATACACCACACACACTGATATACATATATAGAGGAACAAACACATATTATGTGTGCACAGGTCTGAAAGTGCATTGTTTCTGTTCGCACTTTCCAATCTAGTATTACACATTAACATAATTCAGTCTATGCGATATGCACTGTATGCCTTGCGATTTGTAGTAGTACAGACACTGTGTATTTTCAGACCTTTCTTCATTTAATATTGTCTTACTAATCTTTATGTGAGCCTTGTTGCTTAAAATATCTACATAAGGTTTTGCTACATCTATGAAATAGATAAATAAACACATGTATACATATATTTATTACAGGATACAGTTTCTGTTTCTGTAAACGCAGAAACAAATATTTTTATTAGTTGTTTGTAACATCATTATACGTGTAGAAACTTCACTGTGTTTGACTAAGTGTACAAATCGGCTTTGTATGATAAACATTAAGATTGGTACTCCGTTCTGATTGCAGTTGCCTGAGAAGAAAATGTATTATACTTTATTAAAAACGCAAACCATATCAGAACTCAATTTTAAGATATTTGAAGAGAAATATTAGCTGTCGCTAGTCGGATGCTTTATGTAGAGGAAACTATATCTTACAGGAAATTGATTTACAGAAATATCTAAAAGAAAAGTGCGGATAACGCAAATGTAGGAAAAATCTCGTTAAGTGACTTTGTATGTCACCCAACATTAATGACCAACTTAAATATTATCATTATCTTCCAGTTAGCATGCATCTTTTTTTTTTTTTTTTTTGCGAAAATCAATGAAGTTATGTTAAATATTTTTGATATTACGTTGCCCCTGAAATTAAAATACCATTTATTATTATGACACAAACCAAACAAGTTTTGTTAAATTCAACACTTTTTCAGAAAAAAAAATCAAATACATTTGAAATTTTATGACTTTTAACGAATAATTTAAACTATATAGGTGATTCGGAATAAAGTGAGCACTCAAAAAAGCCCTGATTAATTTCTATTTTCTGCCAGTTTATATCTTTCCGCTGCATGTAAACATCAACATGGCTATGTGCTTTTATTTACACAGGCTTGTACAATGTTTACATTTACGTTACAGTGCTCCGATAAATTTTAGCTACAATATGTACTCATTAAATGCACGGGGGCTGAATACATGCTATACTCAGTAGTAATCTTAGTTATAAATACCTGCGAGTAAACGTCTTATAACACTGGTTTCTCTGTGTCTACTCGAACGGTGCTATTACCGTTACGATTCTCGTAAATGCATGCACAGTATATTCGAACTTTTAAATTAAAACCGCCACTAAAAACACACACGACACACGCAACTCAAGAATTCAAGTTCCGTTCAGCATACTGTAATGAACGACGACGCACGTAAAGAGAAACAATAAATAACGTATTTTTTTAATGTGTGAAACAGGGGAAAAAATACTGTTTCTATTTCCAGATACTCAGGCTGACAATCATAAAACATAACATCTTAATTTACTAATGACTTCACATAATTTATCAATGATATTCATGAACAGTCACTTCTAATACTTTTATATGTGTTTTTCAGAAACCGATGTTCATTACATAACGGACAAACAAACTGAATGACGCAATTCGCTTCCAAGCGGCGAAAACCTGACTCTGGTGCCATCTGTCGGTGAAATTTTATACTACATCTGTGGCGCGAAGCGTTAGCGGCGTGAGCCAACGATAATCGACTCGGTAGCGTCGCTTTGTTCTGCCGCTAATTAAATAGAATTGTACAGTCAGTAGGTATGTCAGTAAGAACTTAAATAAATATTTTAAAGTATATTAAATACAGAGAGGTCGTTCGCAATTGATGTTGTTTCACTAATGCTGTATTCAAATAAGAAAATCCATGGAACTACATGCAGTTATTCGCTACCAACCATACAAACAATAATGTAACTGTTGTTAATGGTGACTTTTATGCTGTAACGGCTAGTGATTATTTTCAAAGGTTAAATCTTTAGTGTTCACTTTATTCCGAATGGCCTATACCAAAACTTCATTAACATTTTTTATAACTATCAACCTATGCGTTTGTCATTCTAGACTTCAGCAATGTACTTAAATGTCTTTGTTCGCTATTGTAGAACGAAATTATACGTATATAAATGCCAACCGTTCGCTTTCAAAATCGTCGAATAAATAAAATTAAACAACACGCATGAAATTCTAAATAAAACCTATTAAATAAAATAATTTACAATATAATAGCAGCACAATAATCATTGAAGGAGGATATCGCCAACTACTTCCATCATTTTGTGACAAGTTGTTTGTCAGTGAAATTATTACGGCTCTAAAGTTTCTTTGTCGCAAATCCCCCCAATATATATATATATATATATATATATATATATATATATATATAATTGTTACATAATTATTTGTAGCCACAATAGTATTGCTGTTTTTATAAATAAACATGTTCTTTGATTTTCATGATAAATGTGTATAATACAATATCTGGTTTTGTACTGACATAATAAATTATTTATATGTAATATATGAGTAACTTAGAAAGACAATCGTGGTTGTATAAAATAACACAGGACTCTTTGAACTAACTAAGTATTTCTTGGATTAAATAACCAGAACTAAATTAATGCGTAAAATATTTCATACTTAAATTAAACTAAATTCACAAATATTTAAATGGTACAATGATGTTCGTGTTACATTTAAAGTTAAGCAAACGACTATAAAATACTAAACAAATATTATCTATGGAAATCCTTCAACACTACACAAAATTATTGACCAAAATTATTATTATTAATTAAAAGTGCAAAAATGTACTAAAAATTAATTCTAGCGTAAAACTAGAGTAAAATAATATGCATTAAAAATTCAACCCAATTATTTAGAACATACACTAAACGGAAAACTTATAAAAAATTACATTCATCTGATGCTACGAAATACAAAACTTTCGTTTATATAGTGGCGTCCAAGGAAATGCAATAAGTAAGTACGTGTTACCAATGTATCTTAATTAACTAAATGTAATGCGATTTGATTTACAACACTGAAATAGTTTAGAGGCAAGTATGTAATTTAGGGTTAGTTGATAAATAATAAATACTTGAGTGTGTTCCAGTTAAATTACTAAATAACCACATGTAACACATCAACGCCTATAGAAATACTTGTGGTATAGGACGTTCCGTTCAACGCAGCACTACCTCTCGAATTACTCTGTCCCCTGTCATAGGTTATTTTGGCTAAGACTATGTTACTATAGGATATTTTTGGGTTAGTTTTAACTTAAAAAAATAATTAAGTGCACTGAAGGGAAAGAACTTTATTTTTTGTGCTATGAAACGACGTACAATATAAATGTTTATCGCTGCAACCCCTCGCGCCTGCGCACAACGCAATATCCTGTAGTACAAGGCTTCCTTCAGGCGCTATTCATGATACACGACCTGTAGGTAAGATTGAGAGGTCAGAGCTAAGATATACCGTGCCCAGGTTGCCATCTGCCAGGTCGACGTCAGTACGCTCCATGTTCCAGTCTACACAGACAGGCCGTACAGCCGCGGACAACTGTACTGGTGAGGAGAGGAAGAGTACAGCTATGTCTGAGCCGTAGTTGCCTTGCACGTCGTGGTAAGCTGGCTGGATTACTATACTCCTTACCTGTCCACAGACATACTTTACTTACATTTCTACACTAATATTTATATACTATCACACCACATGTTAAGACTGAATTACTGTACTGATACGCATATGGATCACTACACCCGGCTGTACAGTCTACAGTTGTTGTTAAAATCTGATTCAATCACTATTGCAATTGTCAGTTGTATATAAGTTCTGTAGGATAAAATAGTGCATATACTTCCGGCAAAATTGGTCGCAGATTTTCCTCATGTAGAAAACGTGGAAGACGTTACCATTGATCGACGGGTTTTTCCCGCCGTTGAATTCCGTCGCTGCTTTACTGTAGAACCTCATTTAATGTGATCAGTCAGGTTATGACGGACGTGTACGAGCTGCCATGTTGAAAGTCTGCCTCTCAGGATTTTACACCTTGTCCTCTGGTACACTCACTTCTCTATTTTTCTCTGAAGCCACAATAAACAATATCTGATGTGTTATTTCATTATATTTGTGTTAAACAGACTGAGAAGCTATAATTCCAAACTAAGAACTAAATTTTTCAATCTCGTTAAGTGTCATAATATTTTGTAAGTTAGTCTGCCTGAAGCAAGTACTAAAATGTGTGATTGATACAGATAAAACTTGGAGAAATCTCAGAAATTCATTTTAAAAATTTTCTGGCACATAAAATTATTTATATCCAAATTCCTATCCCATGGTTTAAGTAAATTCGTTCTCTTGCCTATGACCCGGCTTTAAGTTGCTTTTGAATGGTTCTGAAAATCTTGTCTCTTATTACTGGCATGTTATGTGTCATGTTACTAATTTCACAGGCGCTGAGACCTTCAATGATGAAGTAACTATAGTTACGATAAGTAGTACACTGTTTAGGTTAACCCTGAAAGTAATCACACAAGTACTTTTCCAGCACACAGAATAATTGTCGCTGTCATAGCGGTAATAATTTCCATCCTTGCCTATCACATAGTTACGCCACTAATAAAGTTATTATACAACGTGTTCCTAAAGGTTACCGACAAACTGAAACCATGGGTCAGGGGCACCACGTCAAGTCAGAAAAGTTTCCGAAGTACTGTTTCCAAACTACGGTCAAAATACTGCAGCCAATAAGAAGTGGGCGCGCGAACTCTGAATCGTGCCGCGGAAAGTGTTTTTGCCAGATCGTCGATATCTACTGTGATCATAGCTGGTTAGTTAGTCATAGGCGAACCAAGTGGGAAGCGTCCCATAGTGCCAGCAGACAGCCGAAGCTTTAATTTGTGTTCGTAGCCCTATGGTGAGCGTCATCAACTTCTGGTCCGGAGACCTCGGTTCAAATCATGTACAGGACATCTTTGTTTTATTTTGTATAACTGACTAGCTATTTTTAAAATCAGCCTCAGAAATAATAATCTGTTAAATACGAATGTTCATTTTAAGTATACAAGAGCTACCTTGTTTCCTCCTCCTATAAAAATTAAATAATTAAACGATAAAATAAAACCTTGTCTTCATAATCGCCACAGCTGGTTTTTGTTTTGTTTTTATTTAAATAAGAAAAGGGATTTGAGGTTGAGGAGATTGCATGAGATAAAAAAGTTAATTTGGACAATTGCTTTTGTGTTAAGGAAAATAATTCAATTTAGTCTTTATTTTTTCAGAGGTTTGTGAAGTTGGTGGTCTCATTACATAATTTCGTCATGTATGGTTTGTTTTAAAAAGAGAGTCAGTTAGCTTCCAACCGGGTAGTTTTGTTTTAGTCTAAACTGAATTTAGATTGAAAGACGTGTTCTGTTCCATTTATTTTGTTATCTACTTTTACGAAAACTTTAAACATTGTTTTATTTTAAAAAGTGCTAGTCGTAAGAATACCAATTCGAAGATAGGCGGTGTGCAGTTAAAGAAAAATTAGCTCAACATTTTCCATAAAATAATATGTTTCTTCCAACGTGTTTGTCAATACGTAACACGTTTGGTGGTATTTTTCTATCACATTCACAGTCAAGTCAAACAATAAACACTCCACCAAAAAAATTCGTTTCAAAAACTAACATAGCTACATGATCAACAATTTTTCGTGTTTACTAACAAGATGTTTCAAGAAAGCAGTTTCACAGTGAAGCTTATGACAGTAAATAAAAATATATGTTCACAGTAGTCAACAGAATACTGCAGAAAATTGTTTCGTAACGTAGAGCTTGTAACTAGTAAAGAACAAACAAATTAACAACGTTTGAAGTAATATCATGTCAAATGTTTCACAAAAAGTTTTTAATGTGACGGCCTTGACGTTCAATGCAAACGTTGCACCTACGGATGACATTTTCTCGAATCCGTGCAAATATCCCAGTATCGTTTCGAACGACGTCAACGGCAGCTACTATCCGCGCAATCAACTCATTCTCGCTGTCCACTGGGGTTTCATAGACGAGGGTTTTTATGTATCCCCACAAAAAAAAAGTCAATAGGGTTCAGGTCGGGAGAACGAACGGGCCACTCAACCGGACCTCCTCGTCCAATCCAGCGGCCTGGATAGGCGTTGTTACGGTGCGTTCGGACGTTGATACCAAGAAAAATGAGCAGGTGCGCCATCGTGTTGCAGCCACATCCCATCTAGTACGTCAATTTGAGCAAGAGGCACGCGCTCATCCAAAAGATCCGGAAGTACTTCAACATGAAAATTTTCATAAGTACGTGCATTCAGTCTCGGTGGAAGCAAGTACGACCCTATTAGGCAATCTCCGACAGTGCCGGCCCACACGTTGACGTAAAACGTATGTTGTTGGTGATTCACAAAATTCGCATTGGGGTTTTCCACATCCCAAATGTGACTGTTGTGACAGTTAAAAAAACATCTATGTAAAAGTATGATTCGTCACTAAACAACACTTACTTTATAAAGTCGGGATTCAGCTTCAGACGTTGCAGTACCCACTGTGTAAAATTCACACTACGCGGAAAATTTTCTGGTAACAAGCTGTGCACCTTGAGTAGGTGATATAGGTGCATCAGATTTTCACGCCAAATCGCCTGGTTAGAACACTGAAAAACACTACCCAGCGAGCGAGTGCTTGTTGACGGATTGTTGTTAACAAAGTCAAGAACTGCTGCTTCAAAACCTACTGTTCTTACATTCTACCGCCGGCTCACATTGTGAACACTTTCACAGTTAAAGGTACCCATTTCGCTCAAAGCACGATGAATACATGTGAACATATAGTGGTGCGGATGACGTCGTAGAGTATACGGCAACTGGTACAATTGGGCTGCCTCTTGGGCATTCCTTTCAGCTGCACCTTACAAATAGTGCATATCGCGTAGTTCTTCATTCCTGTAGCCTATGCCATCCATAACACGAAAAATACTGTACGATACGATCAGCAAACGAGAACGAAAGTACTAGACGTTCAAATGCTAGCCGAGAAGAATCCCCTTTGACTCAGCGGATAACTACAGTACCAACCAAAAACATAGGGCCACCCACACATATAAGGTACACCCGTCCCGGATTCAAATTATTTGTTGGAGCGACTCTGTGAATTTTTTTCTGAGTGTAATTGCCGTAGGCTCAATTTTTGTTCAAATAAACGTTTTCGTATATTTCTTTGTTTACAAACTATGAATTTATGAATATATTGCAACACTAAAAAATCACTACATTTTGCATTATACAAAAAATAATAACACAAAAACTACTTCACGTATCTCAATGTCTTTTGTTTGTGTAGCATAACGTTTATGAACGTAAAATTGTATGCAGGATTCACAGCAGAGAAAAATTATTTGTAACTTCATTTTGCCTTTTTGTGAATAATAAACACAAGGGAAAAACACTAAAAAAACACACCTTACACATCTGCATTAAATCATGTTTTAGACACGTGGTATAAATGTTAATGTTACTGCTAGTTCTTGCCAAGCATCCACTAACAAGCCTAGGCAGAAAACACGCGGCGACTCAGTCAATACCACAAGAATATACACACGGAATTAGTGAAATATTTATACAGTTTTCTCTGTATTGTAAAATCCTCTCTGTGGCTGAAAAGGAGGATGAATAAATTTTTAATTACTGTGATTGCTTGACAGTATTTTACGTTCATAAACATTGTAACATACCACGATATCTCGTGGAGATTACAGTATGTAAATGAGAGTCCATGTTGGGGACGTTAAGACATTTATGCACATATTAGTAATTTTAGTATCTCGGTAAAACCCTGGCATGTTATTTTAAAGTAGTAAGATTTAAGTGTATTTATTATGCTGTTGTAATGTATATTGTGTTAAGTATAATGTAAACA
>PNEQ01051613.1:0-30810 GCA_003012365.1 Medauroidea extradentata
GCCGTAGGAAGGCTCGGAGAATCCAGCAGACCCCGCACCACTCCGCGCAAGCAAATAGTCCCTCGTACTTCGGCTCTTCTCGGATATCACTCCAACAAACAAGTTCCCATAAATACAAAATCGTCAATCAACCACTGGCAACCACTGCAACCACTGCAAGTCAATCAAAAATAAGCATGTGGCGAACCACACGCCACACACGAATGCTAAAAAAAACTACCTAACATGGCCTTAAGGCGCCCGCCTACTAGCCGTGTGTTTGTGTGAGTGAGGCACGGCACCAAGGGCGATGTTGACCGGCTCATCTGGTGCGGTATCGCCTCTAACGGTTTGCAGTGGTATCGTAGAAAGCGTAGAACATTCGCCGGACTGACACTTTCTGTGGCGACCCCATCCTTCTATTGGTGAAAAGTTTTAGCAATCATCACTGTATGTTTCCAAAGTAGTTTCACACGAATCCCGAGAGTAATTTTCAGATATAACGAGTGGGAAAAGCTGCTTCAGCCATTCAGAGGGGCTCCGAAATAGTTTTTATAATTTACGTGGTGCTCTTAATCTACCTTGCTGCCATCGTTTGAAGTGTATTACCTTTTCGTACATTGATACAATGGGCACATGATGAATATTTTCGTAAAAATAACGTATTTACGAACACATTGCAACGCATTTCAAGCGCGGGGTTGGCTACGCTCATCTCGATTGCAGCCACGCAGCTCCAATAGGAATATAATGTTATTATAGGCGGTTCGGAATAAAGTTTCCCCTAAATGAAGTAAATTTTTATCATGTTCAAATTATTTAAAAAGTACAAAGGACTCTCATTGTGTATTTTCAAATATTTTAGCATGCTATTCGTACTATCTCAGTTCGGTGTAAATTATTTCATTCGAGCAAGAGACTTGGTTTTTGTTATTACCATTCACCCGGAACTTGCAAATTTTGACTTTGCTGTGTCACTATGGGAAAACTAGGAGAGTTAAAAAAATTTTACAAGTGGAAAATGTTGTCTCAAGTAACGTCTATAAAGCTATCACTATGCTCAGCAATTATAAAATTAAAATTATGAATTTTTGTCACGTGAACACCCTTAAATATCAGGTAGGCAACTGCAAAAAAATTACAAGAAGCGTGTCAGTGCTCTTTAGCAAGCATATTACCAACTGTTACTATAAAATCCAAAGTTAACTACACCTCGCATAAAAGCGACTTTCATTATGCTGAGAGATGATGGTAAGAGATGACGGTTTATCGCGGGAAAACTTGACTGTTAGCTGTATTTTAACACACGTTCAGCTTACCTGAAGACTGCTGTATTTAGCTTGTACTTGAAACTGTTACCCTATTTGACTGAGCCAATACGAGTGCCGCTACTGTAATATCTTATGCCTGTTATTGGTCTGCAGACAGCAGCGTTGTGTCAGTAGTTTGTCACCCAATCATATATGTTACAAAAAAACTACAGTATTTTCAAGGGTATGTTGGCACAAAAAACATTTTCACGATATGACATTATCTCTAAGAATGCTTGACGTGATTTGACCCAATAAATTTGAAAAAAAAAAAAAAATCCTAGATAAACATGTTATATACATATTAGGTAATCAATTTGGTTTTTAGCTTATTAAAGTCTCAATTGTTAGTGAAAGTTTAATAACGTGAAATTATGTCAAGAAGTTTAAAATTTATGTTAAGAAGTTTAATTAATTATATAAAGATTCATATGGAAATAAGCTTATTTGTACTTCGACCTAAATATAATGCTTGTACATAAACCGTGAGATAACCTGAAAGTAATATTAAATATACAGTAGACGTATTTGAATTTTATATTCAAGTTGATTAATTTGAAACATGTTTGCTAGCGTACACCTGACAACTTGATTTTAAGAACGTGGTTTGTTTATCTGGACTGATATTATCTTCACTACTAGTCATGTTTTACTTTTACGTTATTATTAGCTTAGGTTCTTAAGTTTGTTTACATCTGTGAACCCAAGGTAAACTGCATAAGTTACAGGTTTATAAATTTTCAATCACTTGCAAGTCCGTATCTAAAAATAAAATAGTTCCATAGGTTAATGACTGCACTTTAAATAACCGTCAAATTTTGCGCACGTGCACACACACACCTTGTTAGAATTAGCACTTCTGTGCTTTACTTATTTAATAATTACACTACACGATTTAGTATACTAACATAATTTCTGGCGCTGCTCCATACTCACTTCATGTCACCCCTCATCAGCTGTAAAGAACTCGAGGTTAAGGGGCCCGCCTCGTGGCACGTGTGTTTGTGTGAGTGAGGTATGGTGCTAAGGGCGACGTTGTATGGGCCATATAATACTGCGTCGCCTCTACGCGTAAGGCGTGCAGTCTTAGCGAAAAAACAAATTTCCTATTGGACTTTAAGTGGTGACCCTATTGTTTTATTTACGAAATCACTTTACTAAAGTCCAATGGACTGCCCTTAAGTGGTTTCACATGTGCCACGTTAGTATATTTTCCGCTATAGCAGCCTGAAAACCCCGTTTTAACCCATTTTGACGTGCCCTAAAAGGGGATTTCTAATACGTGTGTTGTCTTGAAAGTACTTAAGGGCAGTCGTCCGAAGTGTGTGTTCTTTTCGTAGACAAACGGCGTGAACACAAGTGTATTAGTTTCGGTGTAAAACTTATTCTTCAAACACGCTGCAGCGCGATTTTATGGCAACGAGGCGGGCCCCTTAAGCGCTGACCAAAATCTCTCGTTCATGCAAGTTAATTCTAACGATCCAGTAGTCTGGTGGCAGTTAAAAAATTTACAGCAAGTGAGTGAAATTCTACTGTTCTATATCCCTGACTCAGGGAAAGAGTTTACACGGCTTCACAAATCAATAAAGCACGAATAAAGGGGAGAGCAAACTGAAGTTATTCCTACTGGAGAGAGCATTAAGAAAGATGTCAACGGTTGTTTAAAATAGGAAGGTAGAGATGGAAAACCTGTTTTTGTTGAAGTTGGAGACGGAACTTCAGTTCCACTAATGCTAAAGCAAGCTGGTGGAGTAGGAAGTGAGGTTAAAAAAAGGCGTGGTTGGGGGATGGGGCAAAAACAAATTTTGAGGGGTGGGCCCCATCCACCAGACTCACCCAACGTAACCGAGCGTGTTTTAATTAAAAAATTTTCCGAAGAGAGAAATGGGAGTGAAGTAACGCTGTATTCTGGAAGGAAAAAAAATTGTATTGAATTTCACGTCGTGCTGTACTGCAGAGGGGTCACTTGTCAAGAACAGGCATCGAGGCGTTTAACCCAAAATCGTCAGCAGCTCGTTCAAACGGGTGTTTAGTTCTCTGACATGCGATTTAACCTGAATGTTAATAAAACGGACGTTTAAGAGTTATGATAAATCAACTGCATAAACGTTATTACAAAATATTATATAATTAAGTTTTCGGTAGTAAATTAAAAAATAAATAAATAAATGAAGAATGGCAATCGATTTCTTTGTCGAGTATGAGCTCTAATATTAAGGTAGGTAGGTAGTTTCTTTCACGCAGATGCCAAAAACTCAAAACCTTTTTAACGGAATGTTTTTAGAAATATCAACACTATGAACAGTCATACATGAAGGCGTTTTGCAAAATAATAAAAAATAATAAACGGTTCATTTGCTCTCTCTCTCTCTCTCTCTCTATCTATCTATCTATCTATATATATATATATATATATATATATATATATATATATATATATATATATATATATATACGTTGCTGGATTTTGGGTGGTTTCCACATAGCAAATTTGGAGATAATTTCGGTGCAAAAATATGAAAAACTAAGAGGTTTATTGCTACAAAAAAAATATAAATTATGATATACTTACGGTAAAACAATATAGGGATTCTTCGATACGAATATTATGTTGCTTTGAAACAAATATTTTAAAAATCTCTGTAAAACCTGCGCGTTGGAGACTCAGAAGCGACAAAGCTATAAGGGGCGACCTTGAAGCGCGCTTCTAACACCGCATCGCCACGGCGAGTCAAGTGCTAAAGTGCAAGGTTATTGCCTATCTATTTTCTACGGCATGTATCCAGTGATCATATAGTTGTATTGGTGTAGTTCACTGTATGTTTCTGATATGATCGTTGAAAGAGTCAGTCGCACTCGTGCGGTCTCGGACCCTGTGTGTGTGTCTGCCTGATGACGGGAACAGATCCCAGTTGCCGATACGTCGTTCTTCTGTCTGTAAAACTACTGTGTTCTGTTTCATCTCATCGTTGTGTCACATGTCGTTTTTTCTGTTCGTGTCTGATAAACTACCAGTGGCGGCTAATGGGTTGTTGCCAGGTGGGGCTGCAGATAGTCAGAACTGTACACTCTTAATGAACGCACCGTAGACCAACGACCATGAAATATTTGCCGGCTACTAGATGTGTTGTGACCACTCAGTAGTAAGGAGCACCTGCACATCAGCGTGTCAGTGGCTGTAGAGTCAACCAGCGCAGAACCTTGTACAACTCTTGACAACTGCAGCCCTACCTGGCAACAACCCACGAGCCGCCACTGAGACGCATAGAACACAGTTTTATATTTAATGTTATGCCATTTAATTAAATTAAATCGTAACTGCTTGACTCATAGCGACACGTTGTCGGCGTGAAAACTGCTGTGTGTTCAATGACTTGCGTCTAGAGGCTACAACGAGGCATGGGGCACGTGCCTGCGTCGCCCTTAGAGCTTCCGCTCTTATCCGCCTCGAACACGCTAAACACACTTGTTAACATTTACTTTGAGCGTGTATCTTGTAACATACTGGTGTCATATTTTTCTGTTTCATAAATATTATTTTCTCCTGCTAACAGGATTCTCAGTAGATAGACCCTATGCCCCTTATGCCAACAGAATTCCTAATCTGGCAATGTCTTATCGTATCAAGTATAGGTTACACAATTCGTTATAAACAAAACATTTGAATTTTAGAATTGAAATAATTTATTTTGTTAAGGCCAGTGTAGGTAATTTCGTCTGTTTTTATATACAATTTAAATATTTCCAATAATATATGTAAAATTAACCGTTTTTCTATTAACAATTCTATTTACAAAATCATAATGATAATTAATTTAGTGCACAAAATCAAATGTATTTTTATATATACAGTATAGTAATATATTTGCTGAAATGACATCTTAATACTTGCTTTAGTATGTAACGAAGCTTGCAAAATGCGAAACTTTGAACAGCGTCGTAATCGAAGAATATTGAACGTTGACGTCTAGTATTCTGCGTGAGTAAAAGTTGTGTTTGGTTGGAAACGTAATATTTCAGTTACGTTGAAACTGGGCTCGTGACACGAAACGTGAATACGCGCAATACAGTCGTCTACAATGCATTTCAAGAGCAGTGTTTTATTTTCGAAAACATAGCAGGTTGGCTGTCATCGTAATCCGTACAATGCAAGAAGGCTGATCACGTGCGGGAAATCCATATTTTTATAAGTTTGTGCGAAATAATGTTGATTTTGTAGACGTTACAAGTAACTAAATTTTTCTATTGCGCAAAATTTTTAGTCTGCGTAGTATTTGCATGACGTTTTGCCAAAATCAACATTTGCAAGGTTTCGACAGCATACACCCAGACTTAAAACATACGTACTGAAATGAAATAATTTACCTTGAAATGATACGTGCCGAGCTAAATGCTAAAAGTTATGAACACATAAAACAAATTATCTTTGTAATTAAATTGTTGAAAATAAATAATTATATGTAAAAAAAAAGTATCGACATCTTTGGTACATAAAAAAACTATTTTATCGCCATTAAAATATTTTGTTTTCAGCTAATAGTAGCATTCCTCCTGATTACAACAATACCAAGATTATATCTGTGCACACAGTCAGTTCGCTGTGGTGTGTGTCGGCAGTTACAAGAGTTCCTCTTCTCCTACGACGCGGCGAGCTGCTATGGCGAGGTTTCGAGTTGCTTTATAAGAGTTGATACTAGCGTGACCCTTCTATCGCAACGCTCGTGGACGGCCGAATCAAAAATTCGAGCGCGACTCGTATCCTGTTTCCATGCTCTCTGTCGTACGTCTGGGCTGTTGTTAGTGAGCGTAAGTATTTGTCATATAAAAGGATCAATATTTATATTGCTATGTGACGATTTTAATAGCCACTATTACCGCCTTAAGGATACTGTCTTTCCCGGAGCCAGGCGAGAGCAATAATTTGAATTAACATGTTAAATAATTGCATTCGAGATATGGTTCTCACACAAACGTCAGTTTCTGCACTGAGAGAGGATACTAATAGCTACAAAATTAAAAATATATAAGTGAAGAAAGATGGTGTTTTCCAGTGCTTCGGACAATATCCTTAATTGTTTTCAGAGTATTGTAAAGACAGCCTGAAATATCCTGTGGCAATGCTGGTGTCACCGAGATGAACAAAAATGTCACGGGTGGTATATATGCAGGTTCAATAGGTACTGAGCCACAAATGATTTAATTTAACATGTAAACCCCTGTATTTTCTTTCACCAGAGCTCCACGGAAGGCAGAACCCTTAAGGACGTTGACTACCTTCCATCTCGTTTTTTTATTTAGTATTTATGTGAAATTCTTGCAAATTACTAAACTCTTTAACGAGTATAACTTTCTCAATGTAAAACTTCTTGGTTACCTATTTTTGTATAGCTAATTAGTTACCAAATTCACAACGTTTTAGTTAATTTTTTACTCGTTATAAGAAACAATAGAACACTTACGTTGATAAAACTTAGAACGTAAAATTTCTGTATAATTTTATATTCGATAACTTGCCCCTGATTTCTCCCCGAAAAGTTATTTTGCCACTCATTTAAAATGTGACACTGTTGGCACTAGCATGTTCGTCTCCCATGCATCCCAGGTATCTCGTGGTGTGCTCATTACACGGCAGCTGTAGGACAGAGAGGCGACTAGACCGGACCAACAACTGTTGCACGCCGGCCCATCTGTCATGTCCGCCTGCATCTCTCTTCCTCTGCGGCTGTGATGCCCCCGTGCGCTATAAACGAGTTTCCCGAGACTAATTCCATCTCGCCGCCGCGGGCTTGTGCCCGTGCCGCCCCGCCGTGTTGTCTCATGTCGGTCCACACCAAAACACTGACGGTAGAAAGGAAAAATGTATAGTTTTTCCTGTCTGCCATCACTGCTCCAAAAAATAAGACAGTCTGCTACTATGTAGCAATGTAATAAGTTGTACAAAAGTGTCATTTCCGGATTGTTGAACCTTGATTTTCAATAATAAGTGAGGGGGGAAAGTTATGTCGAAAATTGTGAAAATTCACTGCTTTGGCGCACCATCCCTCTTAAGGAGGAGATTGGTGCATGGAAAACCTAAAAAATACCTCTTTAAAGTTAGGTGTCATGACGACAAAGTTGGTAGTTACAACTGCATTTGTGAGGAGTTTGTGAGGACTTCACAAGTTCACGTATTCTTTCGAACGTCCTGCTACAGAGTACGTGTTTCATGTCGTATCATTATCAATAAGATAGGGAATGAAAATAAAGGCTTTATTTAACGATTTGCAGTACTTAAATTATTGATACAATATGTCAGTAGAGGCACGATTATTTCGCGTATTGATTCTAGGTCAGGTTGAACGTCAATAACGTATACTTCACTCCTCCTCCTGTGATTAGACGAGAGCGGTTTTAACACACATTTGAAGACTGCAAGTCAGTTATAAATAAGGAAACAAAGTCGTGGGGATATCACGTGCTACACGTGTGTACTGTTAGAAGCCAATGAATATTCGGCTTCAGCCCGTACACGTATAGAACTGAGAAGTCTAGGCTGTTGCCAGATACATACGCGAAATACTCGTGCCTCTACCTAGCAGTAGCTACCTAGGCTAGATTAAAACGATATTTCGTATAAAGATTTTTCATTCCAAAACAAGATATGGTTTCACTCTTGACAACTATTGTCTGTTTGAATTAGTTATATAAGTACTTAAGGGGAGGGGGGGGAGGGGCTCCCAGCCAAATTTCAATTGTTTTAATTTTTTTTTGTACGAGATATGGTTTGTTTTATAGACATATATTGATACATTTTTTTACAGGAATGAAAATTTTATAGCTTTCATGTGTATTGTATACCCTAATGGCAGACCAAAACCCAAATTTGCAGAAAACTCTTTTATACAAGAAAGCAAATCAAACTGATTTACAGAAATGAAATAATTCACAGTGAGGAACTGTGTCGCGGGCTACGTCAAGATACGTACAAAAACGGTGTTAATTATATTCTGTATTTCAAAAATTTTCTGAAATAAATGTCAAAAATTGTCAATTTTTTGCAATTTTTTAACAACACAAAAAAATTCAATGCGGGTTTTTGTACATACCTTGACGTAGCCCGTGACATTGTTCTTCACTGTGAATTATTTATTTTCTGTAAGTCAGTTGGTTTTCCTTTCTTGTATAAAACCGTATTATGCAAATTCGGACTTTGACGCGCCACTACGCAAAAATTATGAAAGCTATAGAAAAGTGTTATTACTGTAATAAATAGTCACGATACATGCCTACAAAACAAACCATATCTCATAAAAATATAACAATTACTAAAATCATTAAAATTTTGCGTTTACTCTCCTCTTAATGTCATTAAGTAATGTTTCTAATTTCATTCCCTCCATCATTGATGATGATGAGAAGACCCAAAATACGTGTTTACGAATGGGCTTTCTGAAAGTGTGGATGTATTTCTAAAGTTTTAAAGTACTTACAGATTCCTTATAAACGTAGTTGCAACTACCAATTTAGTCGTCAGGATATGTAACTTTATACAAGTAACAAGTGGCAACTATATAAGGTCCCGTGTGCAGTTTGACAAATTTTCAAGTTTTCCACGCATCAATCCCCTGAAGAGAAATTGACAAGGGGAAGACACTCCGCTTGAGCGCCTTGCGCATAGAGGCTAGGAGGCTAGTAGGGAACAAGTAATAGTCGGCCTTATAAGCCGTGGTCCGTCGCAATCGTTGTAGTCCAATAGCACGCAAATGAGATAAAATACTGCATTTTTCACATGCGCCTAGGTATCATGTAATTGGCACACATAACGGCACAAGTAATCACAATGTGGATATATATATATATATATATATATATATATATATATATATATATATATATATATATATAAGAAAGTCGTGCTAGTTACACTATTTATAACTCAAGAACGGCTGAACTGATTTGGCTGAAAATTGGTGGGGTGGTAGCTTAGAACCAGGAGAAGGACATAGGATACTTTTTATCCCGCTCGACTGCGTTTCCGTGTGACGTCAAAGAGAATACAAGTCACTATAAAACGTGGTATAACAAAAACGCATATGACATGGAATAACAAAACGCAAATGACAGCTAAACATAATTTTGTCTATGGATAAGTATGTTTGAAAATTTGATAGTTATAAATTTTGTCAGAAATCAATAATCATTAATAATCAGTAATTTGTATTCTCTTTGAATCATCATTGACAATGCCGCGACCAAGACGATCGTATCTTTCCCGACAAAGCATGTTCACGGTTAGGAAGACCATCTACGTTGTTTGTTCTTGCGCCTGATAATAAAACAAATGAAGAGTGTAACCTATGCACCAAAATACATGAAAAATAAAGAATCATTAAAAAACTTAATCCAAAATCTGCTTACTTATTGCCTCTAAGGCGGAACAGAGTTCGCAGGGCCAGTTAGTGTGTGTGTGTGTGTGTGTATATATATATATATATATATATATATATACACACACACACACACACACACAAAAGGTTCTTCGTGGTAAGCTATACATTTTTCATCCAATGCCACATATTAATAGTTTTTTTCCTCTAACCAAAAAAAATCGTACAACCTACATAATTCGTAGGGCCCTAAGTAATTTTTACCGAAATATTGAAAATCGCCAATGTTGTACTAGCTTACGTTCACAATTTTACAAAAACCATCCAATAACATACATTCAAGATACTGTAGTTATATTAACTATGCGGCTGTAAAGTTAATATTGTAGTTAGAATCTTTAAGAACGCTATCTACCTCTACAGGCCTGGCGCGAGTAAGAATTGGGATATACGTGTTAAATTACATAATTTGTGTCTCAGTAACTGTCAGACTTACTTATACGACATCACTGACTTTTGTTTATCTCTGGCAAGGCAAGTAATGCTAGAGAATATGTTATGATGTTTCTTAAATACCCTGAAAACTGTGAGGGAATAAATTTTCTCATTAAAAAAAAAGAACGATCGAATACACCGACTTGTTCATGAGACACTCAGAACACAGGTGGTGTATTTCCATAAACACTGGTTTAAAATGAGAATGTGTATGAATTTTTTGGCATAAATTTAGTTAACAAAGAGTAGGTTTATGTGTAAGTTTTCTTGCAAACATATTTAACACAAGAATTTAAATTTTTGGACTTACGCCACCTGTATTCTGAGCGCCTCACATTTCTTGTCACATTTTAAACCCTGCAGTAACAGTTTTTATCTTCTTATTACAGGAAGTTGCTGTCATCGTTAAAAAAAAAAAACGTAGAAACAAGAGGGCATGGCCGTAGCTCACAATACGTATTACTTTTTAGTTACTGTTCTAGACACTATGCTCTTCAAACAACTCAGTTTGTCGCGAACCACCTATAGAGTAGACTACATAAGGGTGAGTTCAACCCCTCCAAGACACAAGCGGAAGGGGCGCGAGCCGGTTGTTGTGAGGGGTGAGAGTGTATGTATGCAAGTAGGCTGACAGTACAGTACGCCGCATAAATGCCTTGACACCACAGACATTGTTGTAACCTAGGACGAGAACATAGGATATAGTGGCAGCTATACTAGTGTACTGCCAAGTCACTTCCTTATGAGCCTAACTTATGTCTTTACGTTGTAGCCTACTCTATTTCGTATACAGTAGCTTCAATAAGTTTGGCCAATCCTTAGGGCACTCACTATAAAACTTTAAGTAATGACAGTCACAATACCAAGACAAAATTCACTCTACGCAAGTTTGAATGGATATACTGTACTGTGTTTCGCATAACTTCTGTCGATTTTGACAGCTACTTACAGGCAATCGCCATTTATATTTTTCTAATGCATGTCCTAATACGAGACAATATTTACCTATATACAGTGGAATGTACATGTTATCTTCATTTAGTACCTAAAAATGCCAGTTGGCTTAGCGGCTAATATAACTTATACAGCACAAACTTTAAAATATTGCCCTTAGAAATGTAATATTTTTTGATGAAGTTTTATGAAACAGAGTAAAGAAATAAATGTACTGTACATGCTGTTTACGGCAGAGTGACCACTTTTTTTTAAGCCTTAGTAACTAATTTTATTTCCTTTCACATGATTTTAATTTTTCCGCCACTTGTTAATATTAGTATAAACAAAGCTGTATAAATAGGACACAGTGTATATAATACCATAGTAACTAATTAAGTTCTGTGACCACAATTATTTACTATTAGTGTTACAATCATTGATAAGGTGGTCCTTCAGCTCACAGTCACAGTACCTACTGTCTGTGAATACTGTCGGTAAAACCAGAACGCGTACCTTCTGCCGAATCGAATGACTTATATATATTTTAATGGTACGTACATCGGCTTATATCCAGTTTATTAATCTATTTCTCACGATGGACATAATTTTTGGGATTAGTAAACATATGATACGTACAACTAAACTCATTATTTAGTTGATTAAGGAGTTACGAGACAAAGTCAGTTAACATTCGCCGTCCCATGTTTTTTTTTTTTTTTTTTTGTAATTATGAACTATTTCTCTTGTATTCTTAGTTATAGTCTATATATTTTTTTTCAATAATGTGGAGTAATTTTTCATTAATGCCGTTTAATGTTTATTAATTGTTATATTCAATTCTGAAGTGGTTGAGCCTGTATTAAAAAAGCAAACATTTGTATTTGTGTAGGTCTACATGGTTAAGGGCCTTTATCACCCCCTCCGAATAAAATATCTGAATAACTATCACACGAACAAACTATTCGGGGAATATTCAAACCCTAGTGTATTACAACCTCTGAATAGCAACCGAATAGTTATTCGTCATGTATTCAATAGTTCTTGGTTAGTTTTTTTTAAATGTTGGTACTTAAATTCTAGTTAAGTGCATGCTGTTTGGGAAAAATTAGCTTCGTGGTGTTGGTGAAATTAAGCAGATGTATAGTTATAGATAGAAAAGACATGGATTTTTCTAGTTATGCTGATTTACGAGTTATGATAAGAAATAAGTAAATTATCAAGTCATATTGGTGTAATAAGAACCACTGTGATAGTTTATTACTTCAATATCAAATAAAACAATTTAACTACAGGATATACATTTACATTTAAGGTGTAGTTTAAATTACACCGATAGATGGCACTAAAATTTAAATTATTTCCCACGCCAACACTAAATAATATCTTTTAAAATATATAAATGAAATAAAATGTAAAGTCTAAACAGATTTTGACAGTACTAAAATTAAATGTCGGTCGTATACAACACTGACAAAAATATTTTCAAGTTATGCTCTACAATGTTACTATTATGTTTGTAGTTTCAAATGTCGGATACTTTGCATCCATATCAGACGTATTTCGATAAATTATGTTACGTAATAAACTATAAAACTTAATGTTTCTGTTTGTTAGTTGTAAATAATCAGTTTTCAATACTGGAGAGCAGTTTTCCTTGTTCCTATTTTGAAGTTTTTTATGTTACCTAATTTAAAATGTTGTCAATGATTTGTTTCAAGCTGTTAATTTCAAATACACATCGTGCTGTCAGATCCAATTAGTTAAACTGCAAATAATTGCTGCAAATACGATAGATGTTTATGGTTACCATGACGAAAGGTAGGTATTTCATAGTCAATTTATGTACCGTACAAATTTACAGTGAAAAACTTTTTATATTGTTATCTATCTCCGGAGTTTAAGAATAAATGTTTATTGCAGGCCTTGTGCTTACCTCAGCATTGCATTATTTTCGGTAAATATTAGTATCCTTCGATTTAACATGAATCTAACCTCAACATGCCTCTGCAGTGGAAAAATGCTCGCCGCCATTTTATACCTATTCGCCGAATGAGAGGCTATCGGCTGGTCTGAGCACCGAATAGTTTATTCAGTGAATAGGCACTCGAATATCACTATTCAGGAGTCGTAATACGCTCTTAGTCGCCTATTCGAGGCTTTATTCGGAGGTGGTAATACGGGCCACTGATAATAATAATAAAACAAGCTTTTTTCTTATAAAATAGTTGTTCATACAAAACCCAGAGCTAACAAATGTAGGCATTTAAACGTTTATTCACCTTCTTTGTCTATGCGTGTATAGTAGCGTAAATACCGGTTTCTTCAATATGTTGACCTGTTACAACGCAAGCAAGGGTTTTTTTTATTAAGTTTCGCCCCAAGTGAAGTCTTTACTTATGTTTTACCATGATTCCTGAACTGTCTAGGTGCTTACAGTTTTTTTTTTTTTTTTTAATGTAACAGTTTCAGAATTTTTTCTACAACAGTGTCGCATTTTAAGCAACATGGACAAGTGGTCAAAGTTTATTATTTTTCGTCAAGAAGAACTATAATTTCTTTCAAAGCTACCGTTTATTCTAGCCGAGTTATACTAGTACATTTGGTTATGTTTAGTACATCCGAAATGCTGGAAAGCCATTGTAAGGATTCATTTGTCAGTATACAACAAGGATACAAAAAACACGCACGTTGTACAATGAACGAACTACATACAGCACACACTAGGGCTGGTACACAAACTACAAATGTTAAACAGTCAAGATGATGAGGAATTGTTTAGACTAAGACAGTCTATACAAGAAGGCTGCTCCCCCGAGTAAACTTCTTACCCCAGTCCCCTACCCTAACTAACCCTCCTAGAGCACCACCTGCATACATCTGCTCAGTACATACTATATCGTAACCTACGAATATCTTATTGGCTTTTTGAATGTCAGCAGTCTTAATCGGAATCAGAGAATATTCACTAATTACGAATGTTTTTTTCACTGTTCTCCAAGGGTTTTTACTACTAATTTAATTTGTCGAAACTGTTGCATCCGGAATCAGTGAAAAACCACTGGTAACTTAAATAAGAGATGACCCTGTAAGTGTATTGCTGGAAGGTAAGGTACCTTTACCGAACATGGACCCTCTTAAAGTTCGACAATCATGTGTGCCTAAGTCATCAGTTATATTACTAATATAAGATATGGATGATGTAATACAGATATTTATGGATGGTGTATGTTCACATAGGAGACTAGTGTACATAGATCCCACATCGATCTCGGCGTTACCACACAATGGCGACTACTGGGCCATATTCGGTACAGGTACCTTACATTGTAGAAACCTCGGCTAGTTTCGTACCAATCTGAGCTGTAGGTTTTATCAAACAGCTGTGCGAAAGGCCGCGTCCACGGAAGTCTCGGAAGCTGTATAATTAATGCACGTGATGTTTTGAAAGATGTTGGAAGTCAAACAAGAATATTTCTGTCATCAACAGTGTGATAAAAGTTGAGCGTAATAAGCCGGTAAAATATGCTGGACTTGATTTGTTACAAGCTTGAGAGTAGTTCAAGTCAGGTGCACACAACACATTATCGGCTGCAAATAAATTTTCTCGTCCTGTTTTCCAGAGGAAAAAGTTTATCCCAACGAGATCCAGTCACGAGTCGGTAATAAAAAAAGTTGCAGCAGCTGTGACGTCACCGACCGGTTGGTTTCAATACGCGCAGCTGACAGTTGACACGTCCTAGGCACACTGTAAAGCGAACTTCCTAAATAACATTTAAAGTTCTTAACCCATACAAAGTACCGGATACGTACCACATCAGCTTGTAAATGGAGTAAATGTTGAGCATTGTTAGTCTAAAATTCTGATAACAACTGCAATATAGGCCTTCAGTTGACTGTTTCCTAAACACTGATAGGAACACCACCATTGATGTATGGGAAATTATTTCACGATAACTACAATTTTAAAATTCCTTTTCATTGGTGTGGAAAAATTCAGAAATATTTTTTTAGAATGAACGCAATAACTTACTAGTGCTCGTTGCGAGGCCCGTAGCGTTAGGCAAAAGTCGTCGGATTTCTTGAAGTCAGTATAAAATACCAAAAATGAATAGAGGGGGACAGGCAGTCGTAGGTGATGCCAGCTTTGTCCACTGTTGAATAAACACTTACACGGAGCAATTAATTAAAAAATAATACACACAAAATGACGCCGAATTACGCAGAGTTCATTATGGCACAATATTCTGCGAAAAACAAACACGTCACAGAGTAAAATTCTTAATAAAGCAAAAATATTTTTTTATAATAACTCTCAAATGTCTAATTTAAGGGCATTATTTTAGCTGCTTAAAATGTACCCCTCTTGACGTTTATTCTAAGGACGCTGACAACATTTTTGGTTTGCTATTTCCATGGCGCTGGCGTTCTTTGACGGCACCTTATAACGTTCAGTTTGTAAGACGCTAGAAACTTTGACGTCGTACTTCAAATCAGAAAAAGGATTTCCTAGTTCTCACATAACGCGTCCTCGAAAGGTCTTACTAAGCAAACGCACACTATCTTACGTGAAGAAATTAGACACTCAACTACAAAAAAAAAAGTATGCATTGCCGCAGTGTTTCTTAATTGGGTTACCAATTAATTTATGATGCAAAGTGTTGCAATCGTAAAATATTTTGGTTTGCGTTTTACTTGTAGTAAGGCTTCTTCTTACAGCCAGTAAATAACGTGATAGGTTCACAAATATTAAAGTATCAACTAATAATTTATCATACTTGTAGGACCTTCCACTAGTCAGGCCAATCAATGAGACATTCGCATGAGCACAGTTATACTCAAAGTTGTCTTCATGTGAAGCATGTCTTCCGAACATTATATTTCGATGATGGTATGTAATATTTAGTTGTTCATGACATGTGACACGGCAAGACTTTTAAAATCTCTGCAATACCGGAAGTTCGCATGTTCAGTCCTGTCATCGGGAAATTCAGGACGGCGTGCTGAAAAAGTTTGGGGAATTTATTTGTTGTATATTTTGAGGGTAAGTTACTCGGGTTAAGCGAATTAGGAAATGATTCATCATAATTCTTGTAATTTAAATGAATGCAACAATAACAACTAGCAAACTATGAGCTCAGGACCAAGTGTGTCTGAAATACACACTAGGAGAAGACGGTTGGCGCGAAGTGCTCGCGACCGTTGGCCTCTAACTGACGCACACAGCCAGAAGCAAGACGTCTGCTCGCCTCGAAATTCCTCCTCGTCGATACGGTCGACTCCCGACTCGAATGTCGGATCGACCCTCCGCACAGCGAGGGAGCCAGACAACGATCCAATAATTCTCCATGATTGCGAATCAAGAAGAGGGTCGCTGTAAAAGAGAAAAAGGGAGAAGGAGAGAGAGAGAGAGAGAGTAAAATAAAAAAATTGTATAATGTCGGCTGGGGCCGGGGGGAGGGGGAATGGTGTTTCTTTGCAGCGAGCAAAAAAAATTCACCCTCGACGGTTTTCTTGCCCTCTGATTGGCGGAGCGAAGCGAACCCTCTTGGCGAATCCCTTACCCGCTATTGGCATAGGCGACGGGCAGGGAGGGTGAGGCCGACGAATGGCAAAACCAGCCTGCAAGGGTGGGTCGCAGGGGTAGCAAAAAAATAGCGGTAGCCTGGGAGGGGTGGGGTAAGCCTACATTGACCGCGGCGAGAGAAAAGAAAGATAGGACGGCTAGGGGAGGGGGATTCAGGAATACGAGCGACGAGGAAAAAAACTCCCCTCGTCGCGTTGACGACAAAAACCGCAGCAGGCAGCCAAGGCCAGCATTTCCCGGGAGACGCGGGGGAAAAAAAGTCGCGGCCCGAGTGCCGAGCAGTTTTTGCCGCGGAGACGTCGTCTTTCGTCGCCCTAAATGACTAATAAACGTCTGCGCAGGTAGCAGGGTGTGTGTCCGTGCATACGCGGCCGCGATTATCCCCTCAGAGTCCTTTCTGTCCTCCGACGTGGAGGCTACCTTGTTTTTTATATTAGCATCTCCTCAGCTTTGTCTTACGGACTCTCCGCGCCGTTAATGAATAGCTTCAAGCCCAAGAGGGAAGAGTTTTTGCGCGCGTCGCGTCCCAAGGAGCGGGCCGGGAATCGCCTTTCAATGCGGCGACACTGGAGGAAAACCAAAAATTTTTTTCCTGGGCGTCTGTCCGGATTAAGAATCCCCTCTTGAGGGCAGGTCGAAAACAAAAAATACCCACGAGCTTCCTGAGCCTGGTCTTTTGTTTCAAACGTCGTCGGCGAGGTATGGGAAAGACACGCGGCGGAATTCACTTGCACTTAAATAATTTTTTTCTGTAAGTTCGTCGACGGCGTGAATATGACCCGGGTCTGGTGCGACGGTTTTCTCACGTGGGGGAAGAAGTTCTTCGACGGCAGGACGTTGTTTTTGCGACCTCGCCGGGGAAGTAACGCGGTGGCTAGCTACCCCACACCCTCTGCCCCTTCTCCAGACAAACAAGACCCGAGGTAATGATCATCTTCGGGCGATATGCATGCGCACCTCGTGGGAACGTAGCGACCACCTTCTCCTCGGATATTGTTTTTATCGTCGCCGACGGCGTCATTATTACATCCCCCTGCTTGGGAACGGAAGGCGTATTTCTTCTGGCAGCTCGCTCCGAACATTCAAGTGTCTTCCGATTATTACTACCATTTTTTCTCCTCGCTTCTTTCTCCCTCTAATTTTTTTTCTGGCCGGAACTAGTTTATCTTCCACTGTCTTAGAGTCCCACAACCATCTGCTCCAGCCGTTTCAAAATACAAACATATCGTGAGACGGTAGACAATATTACAGTTGCTGTAATGGTCTAACTCGCACGAAACTTACCTCACTCCGAGCTGTGAAATATTCCGCACGGAAAATTAATTTGTTCTCACGCAAAATGTCAGTAAATGCTTCGCACTAGACCTTCTAGTCTCCTGTTTTTGTCTCAAAACGTTACTGCCGACAAGGTGCTGGAGCAGTTGTAAGAAAGTAAGTTTATGTGATAACACGTAATGGCTTTATAGGTATGGCACCTTGAATTTGGACAACTGCTTTATTTTATTGAAGTGCGACAGATAATTTCACTTATCCCAGAATCCTCGACAAGTAATAGAATCTGAACAGTTTCGCAGAGTGGTGGAATCAGCACGAGCCGTATAAAAGAAAAGTAGAAATTCTCCCCCTCCTCCCATGTTTTCGAATCGTCTGAGTATACGGCTATAACTAAACCAAATTTGTAAATGTTTTATTGCAATTCGACCGAGCAAAGTGGCGGAACGGTAACACTCGCATCACATCCCGGTTCCGGCTATATTGATTAGGCCTACTGTTTCCTATGGTTTCCCGAAATCGCTTCAGGCGAGTGCTGGGATGGATTCCTTAAGGCTTCACTCTTTAGTTTTGCAGTGGTTTCGAAGAAAAAAAATTAACACAAAATTTATACATATATCAAAAATTCATTTTTACAGTTTTAACACTTAGTATATGTATCATCGTTAGTATCTGAATTTTTCTGCTGCAATACAACAAACGGGTTTTTAGATTTTTGTCCTTGAGACATCACATATTTTGTTGTCAAAATAAGTCAAAATTAAGCAAAAAAAATTTTGCTAGCAAACGGTACATTATTTTAAAAAAAACGCTCTGGTAAAATTGTGTATCGTATGACTGTACACAGTCTCAAATTTTTTCAAATCATTTGGTTTAAAAATATTCGAGTTATTTGCAATTGTTTGAAATAAATGGAAGACCATGGCCTTACAAAGGCCATGGCCGACTCCTCTCCCAGCTGCTGTCATTGTACCAAGTTGTGTCACCATACTATAATGACCTCGCTGTCAACGAGACGTAAAGCCCACTTGTCCTATCTTTATTTCATTTCAACTCACACAAGGAAAAAAGTAATGGTTTTGAAGAAAAGATTAAGGCCATGATCTTCCGTTTATTTGAAACAATTGCAAATAACTCAAACATTTTTAAACCAAATGCTTTCAAAAATTTTGAGCCTTTGTACAGTCGTACGATGCACAATATTGGCAGAGCGTTTTTCAAAATAATGTACCATTTGCTAACAAAAATTATTTTGCTTAATTTTGGCTTATATTGACAACAAAGTATGTAATATTTCAGGGACAAAAATTTAAAAATCCGTTTAGTGTATTATAACACAAAAATTCAGCTACTTACAATGATATAGACGTGTTAAGACTGTAAGATGAATGTTTGATATATGTATTAGTTCGCGTTAAAAAGAACATTTTTGAAACCACTGCAAAACTAAACAACGAGGTATTAAACTGTACAGTAATATCGTTTTAACTATGTTAAAATATCAACAATTACTAGCAAAATACAGGTGAATACATTTGAGTAGGCCTATGCCATTAGCGGCAAACCAGACTTTTTTGTGGTCAATGAGTATCGTCGTTAGCATATCTATCAAACATTACGTCATCAAACACGATATTACTTTCAACAAAAACGCTTTTAGGAACTAGCTGCCAGTTTTTTTTGTCGTGTTGCATGCTTAATGTTAAGTTATATATTTACAACACATTATATGAAACTCTGAGCAGCTAGACCTCGTGTAGACCTATTAGGCTATATTAGTTGTAGGCAACTTTAGATATATACCTTTAGACGGTTGAATAAATTTCTCTTGTTGACCCTTACTGATACAGACGTTGCCATAGCAACTATTTAATATATATGTATATGTTTTGTAAAAAAACACAAAATAAAAAGCCTTGCTGTGTTGGTTCGGCAAATAAATAAGAAACAACACTTTCGCTCCGTGAAACAAGTAAAGCCAGCTGCTTGCACTCTAGTTTCTTAAACTTGTGAATCATGCAGTGACTATGAGAACCTAATTACTGCAATTACTGCCGATGACTGGCTCGTTTATAGCGCAGTTTTAGCCAGTTCATTAACCCGCTTGCAGCACATTAAAACGTAGTAGCACATTCAGCGTACCGGCAATTGAAACAATCCAAGTGTCTCTTAAGTTTTAATTGTGCGCTCTAAATTCGAATCAGTGGTTACAATCAGTGAAATGTTAATCACTGAAATTCCAGTTAACAATTGGTTTTTTATTTATGAACCCGTATATTTTTTTTAATTTAGTTTATTGAAGGTTTCAAGTAGCGTAACTGCTCGCTTACAGAAACTATATAAGGAAGGTATTTTGGGGCGGTTGTAAGGATCGAGAATTTTTTGCTTGTGGGTCAAGTTTCGCGAGTTTACAAATAATATTTACGTAATAGCTTAAAACATATTTCGTATACAACACCCTTCACATTTTTCAAATCTAGGAATATATCACTTATTAACACATTCTGTATCGTAAGCACTAAAAAAAAAAAAAAAAAAAACCCGTTTTCTTGAGAGTAGCCAATAAAAAGTTAACGTTTTGGAGCATCATAAAGATTACAGTCAGGTGAAATTCACACAAAATAAGGGGAAATCACTTTTAAATCAGCAGCATGGAATTCGCTTAGTAACTATCTTGTCACTATGGTATTGTGGCTCGAGTGTCTGCCTGGAAATAATAAGGTCTTGGGTTCCGATTCCTGTATACAGTTTATTTGTAATGGGTTTTCATATACATCAAGCTGTAGCAACGTGACATGTAGTTTCACTGTGAACTACTTCATTTTCTTATGTCCATTGGCTTTCGGGGGGCGTATAATGTAAAAACATGCACATTTTGACTTTGAAATGCAATTATGTAAAAACTTGCTGAGGTATTTTTTTTTCAACCAGGACATTCTACTTTCAAGTAACGTCTACAAAACTAACACTATTTGTTACAAACATAAAATTATTATATTTCCCCACTTAAGGGGGCTGTTAGATGATGTTGTTGTTTGTTCAGTTTTCGAGCCATAACATTAATTCAAGTTGTGTTATTAAAATTTTCTCTTTGAGAAGCCATACGATAAATTCTTGATAAACTGCTTGACATAAATAACAATGGAATATTTATCAATTTGCCATGCAGAATCATCGCATAGGAGTTATAGGTTAACTTTCGAGAATGATTAAAGGCCCAATATAAGATGAATGTATAACACTATTATGATCTCCAAAATTCATCACAAATATCTTCTATGGCGGAACATTGCCACATTTACCAATAATATTATTAAAAACAGGTCATTGCAAGAAGTCGATAAATAAAATTTAGCATCTATCTTCCCCTTCCCTTAACATGGCATAGTACAGAATTCAACGCTAAGAACATTAATCTACAACTGTAGGTTTCTTGAAGAAAATTTGCGAAAATTAAGCAATAGCAATCCCAGACAGTAGTTTTAGCCAACGTTTTTAAACAAAATTGTTTCAAGTGTTACGAACTTCTGAGGCACAATCTCTGACGCCGGAACCTCGTGCACTTAACTGCGGCGCAAGAGATCACGCGTAACTAATTAGTTATTCTGGATAAATATTAACGCATAAAGTTGGCAAATACCATTATCTAGGATTGTCATTGAGTATTTTATCCACATTGGCTTCGGAAAAAGCGTAGAAATCAATTTATGTTTTCAGCGTTTATTTATCTACCACGCACTCTTTAACGCCGATGATATTAGTGGCATCAGAAGACGACGGCCGGGCTCGAGGGACGCCAAGCGTCGTGAGGTCCTGTGGGAACGGCGGTAGTATACCTCGGCGGCAGATGCCCGACCGCGCGCCGCAAAAAAACAAAAAACAATTCACCGAGATTGCGACGACGCTGCTGAGGACCATCGGCCGGGTATGACCGAGAAGGGGAAGGGAAGGGAAGGGTTGATGAGTTAAGATGGGGGGAGGGGTAAGGTAGCGGCAAAAACAGGCGAAACAAAACACCTGCGCGGGTTGAGCGGACTCGTCTTCTTGCAGGCGGGCAAGGCGACTTTCTCCGACAAGAAGCGTGGGACCGGCCCAATTACCCCAGCCTGGCCTCGTCTCTCGGTAGTTTTCACACGGGGCGCATCTACTTCCTAGGCGCCCGGCACGCTGTCCGCTCTTCCGTGACGTCTTACCCCCCGCCAACCCTTCCCTCGTCCAACCACGGCTCTCTTACGTAAGTGCCGTAGTAAAGACTTCACCAGCCACCGCGGGCCGTCCATCAATGGCATCCTTGAATGAAGCTTTAAATACATTCCTATTTATACCACATTTAGGTCGTTTTAACTTTACCGTGTGACGTGTCGCAACGGTAACACCTTGGACTCGCATTCGGGAGGATCCGGGTTCGATCCTCGGCTCCGGCCATTTTGTTTTCCATGGCTTCCCGAAATAACTGCAGTCAAATGCGGGGATGGTTCCTTAACAAAGGTTATGGCCGACATCTCTTCTAGTGCCTGTCATTGTATCAAGTTGTGTTGTCACCGTCTATAATGTCCTCGCTGTCGACGTGTGACCAGTTGTACATGTTACTAGGTCGCCCTTGCATCTCCGTCGCTTCTCAGCCTCTAGCGCGCCAGTAGGCGGCACCCTTAAGGGATTATGCCTTAGTTTTCCTGTGAATTCGAAAATATTTTTTTATTGCTACGTAATACTCATATCAAAATTATGCTACACAGTTTTGACTCTTATATGTCGTAATTTGTTACTGAATTTTTGTAACAATGTACTGAATGATTTTTTTTAGATTTTATCACTCAAAGAACCACGTTTTTTTGTCGTGAAAATAAGCCAAAATTAAACAAAATATTCTTTGCTAACGAATGGTACGTTAATTAAAAAAAAACAAAAAAACGCATCCACAGTATTGTGCATCGTGTGACTACACATTGTTTCAAATTTTTTTCAAATGTTTTGCTTAAAAAATATTTGAGTTATTAGCACAAGTCTGAAAAAAACTAACGGGCAAATATTTTTTCTTGTGTAACTGTTAAAAAATTTTCCAACGCATTTATCTACGAAATGAAGACACACGTTGTCCCTATGATTTTACAAATGCCGTCCGCTAATTAAAAACGTGATTTCCAAGCTCTTCAAAAGTGCTAAAAATGACTTTGTCACGTTGTTGTAGCTGAGAAAATATCAACAGTAATCGGAAAACATCATAGAAGCCTGCAATGGACTTTACCTCATACTTTCCTCAAGTAACATAACCGGGTCATGGCTTGAAGTCTCGTTGAAAAGCGGTTTCTGCGAAAACACTGCACGCTAGTTTAGTGCTCTGCGCCTATAGGCGATGAGGTGTTTGACGGACGTGTTATATTCGACTTACAGCCATCCCTGTTTCCGCGCTTCGAACGAAAAAAAAAAACTACCGTCTACTATCTCTTAAGTACCACGGAATCGTTGTAAACAATAAATTATGGTTTTACTTTTATAATTTAGTTTTTACTAATTTTAAGTTCTTGCCACCACCTTATCCAAATATTTTAATCGAAAATTCCGAGTCTGTTTACGTAATTTTACTACACCAGATTTGCGACTTGGAACCTGATTGTGTGTCCCTTTTCATCGCACTAATCCTATCGAAGGGTAACGGAAGACTGCGGTGACTATAGATTCTAATAAAGTACACAGTAAAAAAAATGTACTTTTACAAAAAGGTTTTTGGTAACGCTACATAGTCTTTTTGTAAAATTTACAAAAAATTGTATTTTTACAAGCTTCTTTGTATATTTACAAACGTTTCTGTAAATATACAAACAAATTTTGTATATTTACAGCTAATATCTGGTTAAATTTACAACACTTCTTTGTAGTGTTATAAAAAAATTTTGAAAACTAGTTTCCAATTTTTTTTTAAATTATGAAATGTTTTGTAAAATTTGTCAGGTCTCCTAGGTTTATTTTGTTTCAAATCGAAAAATTTGCTCATTAACGTTCATTTTACTAGTTCGCAAAGGTGTTTGCGATATTTGTAACAACTTTAAAAGGTTTCTGACATCTTACTTTCATTACCTGACTTATTACGTTCTGATATTAGTTTACAAGATTTTTCCTTGTAAATGTACAATTTTTTTTTTTTTTACTGTGCATCAGTAGAGATGATGGTATATCGCGAAAATTTTTTGTGCTAACATACCCTTCAAAACACTAATTTCTCGCAAGATGTATGATTAGGTGATACACGTCTGCAGGCCAACAACAGGCATTAAATATTACAATAGCTGGATTCTTATTGGCTCAGTCAAACAGGGTAAAAGCTTCACGTTAAGGAAAAAGACAGTTAGCTTTTCATAAGCTGAACGTACGATCACTGAAAGAAAAGTATTGCTCTTGGTGCGATAGGCTACTTGTTTTAAAATAAGGACAACGGTTCAGTCAGGTTGTTGATAATATATTAATTGATCATACAACAATCTGTCCTGAAAGGATCACAATATGATCTGTAAAAGAAAGATACTCTTTCCTCTTTTAACAGAACATATTGTTATTTCTACTGAACAGGTTGTTGTAGAAACAACGCTGACAGTACCAACAAACTGGAATGTTGTCCCTATTTAAACAGAAGTATGCTGCCTACAACGATACTATTCTTTTAATGTTGAAACCCAGCAAACAGTCAAGTTTTCCCGCGATAAATCATTAATAGAGACCGGAAAAATTCGCGGATTCACTGGCCTCTAGGCTAGCCTCCAACAATATGTACACTCAGGCAAACTGCCGCTGTTCATTAGCTGCTCGCTGACATAGTGAGACGGGCCTGCATTTAGTTACATTTTTATTATTGGCTCAGCGACTTACACGATGTGTCAAATAAGTCAAGGACCAATTGTGAAAGTGACACGAACATACAGTTGATGGAATTATAGCTTGTGCCTAGAAGAAAACGCGAATTTTTCAGGTCCCTAATCATTACCTATAAGTGTCAGTTATGTTAAAACTAGAGACGTGTAACCGTAGTTCAGAGAATAGTTTTAAAGTATCAAAACATCTCACTCATTGCAATTATACTACTTTCTAACCCTGCAATGTGGATAAAAGTCATCATTTTCGCATATCTCAGAAATATACGAAACCAATCACGGTCTCTGCACTGTACTGTGGCATAGACATATAATAAAATAAGAAAGTCACCGATAAAAGTCCCATAGTCCCAGCGGTAGAACGGAAACACTGAGAGCCATTTTAGAACCTTGTATATAGGGGTGATGAGGCGGTAGAATTGCGCGTCCGTGAAGCCCTTATTGTTTCTTCGTTTATGTGCCTTCATGTAGGCCGCGTCGTTATACATGGTTCTCATGTTATTCAAGAAAAATTTCAAAAATATTTTGGCCATATTTTTTAATTTTAAAATTAAAAGCGTTTGTAAATGTGAGTGTTCGCAATACAATGAGCAGTTTTAAGGCTTTATTTCAGACCACTGTTAACTTTCCGCCACTTGTTAATAATATTTACATATTGTCACGTGATTGATTGACATATTTTATATATTCTATCACGCTTAAAATTTTATGCCTAAAGTGAAAACGTGTAATATAAAAATTAATGTTTGTTGTTCGTCTTCTATTCGTTCCTATGTCATGCATATGATTGCGAGAAACTTCGCTGAGTTGTCATGCGTGCGCTCTTGAAAGTTCATAACAAAAAAAATACACTTGGGGGGGGGGCGTACTGAAAAATAGGATAGAAGAGTATAACAGGGTAGACAAAAAGTATGAATAAACCTTGATGAATTATACGTGCGCCCGGAAGGTTTCTACTACTAAAAAAACGAGGTATGCAAAATTCTTAGCCAAAGAAAAAACACTATAAGGAGTTGGGCGTACGCCCGCAAAGGTTTCTGCCGAATTTTTTTATACTTTGGTGGAAAAGTGTGGGCAAAACGTGGGAAGAGGGTGCAGAACATGATACCATAGCTGTTTATTTTATTCAGTCACACTTTGTATATTTCCGTCATTTGTAAGTTAACATAAAATGCAGCCGTGAAATACGACGCATTTTTTCACCATACTTAAAAAGTCAGTTCTCATAATCACTTATACTTCACTAACACTCTCGACAAGACACTTCTCAAAAATGCCCTTTTTACCCCAAGCAGCCTATATAATTCACAAATAAATGCCAGAATACTTCTACATGGTTTTCCCGACCTAGGAATAAAGTTAATTCCGCTACAGGTTAGGGAGATCATCGATTTTCTTACAGGCTGCTGATAATACTGTAAAATGTTAGGTTGCCTCATGTTCCTTCCCCTTCTACCCTCCTACATTCAACCAATACGGTCTTCGGAAGTACTGTTACATGTCCAACATTCGCCGCGCACAATGCCATTTCGCACTAATGTCACGAAATTCGCTTTACCTATACCTTATCAAGTTTTAAAGCACTTCGACGCAAACGTAAAATGGGATAGAATTGCAATCACACAGAGAAACTTTGTAATTATTTTTTACTTTTGTGTGTTATCATACTTAAAAGTTTTTTAAAACTGTATAAACGTTTCTCAGTTTAATTACAATTAATTATATCTTGAAATAGCTCAGAGCTTTCACTTGTACTGTAAATTACTTTTTTCACAGGACTGCAATAATTTTTAATATTTATACGAAGACAACAATTTTTTTTAAACTTGCAGAAAGTAGTCATTCATTTTTTACTTAAAGTTGAGACGTATAAAAGTGAAGTTACGGTTGTTATTTTTTCTTCCCAGTGCTCTTAACTGTTTACTAAATAGCATTTAGTATACTTTCCTCGACCTTTCCAATGATTTTATCTAAGACTCGCTTGCCTGTGAAAAAATCGAAGAAGTGTTTCCATATATATATATAATTTAATTTCACGCCCCCCCCCCCCCCCAACTGTAAAAGCGTCCCAAATTTACTCCGGGAGAATATTCCAAGCTATAAAAAACAAGTTTTTTTTCCTGCAACATAAACTTTGCTGCGGGAAAAGACAACGCTTTAAAGTATTTAGAAATGGTAACAAATGGTATGTTGCTATTAAAATAATTTAACGATTTTCGTTATGATAACATTAGTGCTAGAATTTTAAAGACATGTCTTATTTAAAACCAAATCCACTTTTTTTTCTGCAAATAAAACATTGTCATCAAAGAAAACTATTTGAAGAACAAATTAAGGTGTATCAAATGTATGTTTTCAAAGATTTTTTATAGCTGGAGAGCAACATTTCTTAACAACAAGCTAAATAACATCAACTATTTTTCCTCAACTGTAGCTATAGAGAAAATGTTTTACTGTGGATGTATGCAACAAATTGAACCTATACATAACAAACATCTGTGTTCCTTTCATGGTACGAACCCAATTACTTTCCGCCACAAACTTAGATCATCACAAGTTTAGCTTCAGAAAACAATGTTAATCTTTTTTTAATTCACTGTAAAGATTTAAATTTACTGTTTCAAAGTTTACAAAAATAAAACGTTGGTTTCAAAACAAGTTACGTAGAATATTAGTTCATTTTTCAATTTTACACACCCCTAAGTACAACAATAATTTTGTTTACTAATCTGTATTGTTATATAAATCATTAATTATTTTAAGCAACTGTATGTTTAAATATACGCGATATGTAGGCCTACCAGGCTTTTATCTGAATGCGATATAATTCTGGTTCACATGTTTCCCGGTTATAAGTTAACTTTCTTGTATTATCTTGCAAAGATTCTGCATGACAGATTAACGAAATATAAAATTTATTATTTATGTAAAGCAGTTTACCAAGAATATATCGTATGCTTTGTCGAAGAAAAAAATTTGATAGTAAAAGTTAAATAAATGTTTTGGTTCAAAAACTGAAAATACAATAACACTGTCTAACATTCCCCTTTATGGGCGTTCAAGTGCGATAAAATCAAAATTTTATTTTTATTTAAATAGTATTAATTTTGTAGGAGATATTTTTGAGTATAGTTTCCTCTTATGAAACACTTTTAGCCCTCATAGTTTTCTCATACCGGTGTTTCAAAGACAAAATTTGCATATTACGCTGCCATGCAAACAGTGAAAACAAACTGATTAACTTAAACGAAATAATTCACAGCGAAATAACATTCCCTGGGCTATGTAACAAAATACAAAGAACTTCCCAGTGAACTATTTTCGTATTTTAAAAAATTTCTGAACCTGTTTTTTTTCCTTGTATTTCGCGATTTTTTTTATTTAAAAAAATATTACTTTGTGGGTTTGTGAATATTTGATTACGTAGCTCATGGGATGTTAGTTAACCGTGAATTACTTCATTCAACTAAGTCAGTTGGTTTCCACTATTTGCATGGCATCGTAACATGCAAGCTTTGACTTTGACGCAACGGTGTGAGAAAACTATGCGAGATGGAATTATTTTGTAAGAGGGAACTGTACTCGCAAGTATCGTTTTCAAAACTAACATAATGTTATAAAAATATTTAACGTATGATTTTATCGCACTTGAACAGCCTTAAGGTGCCCACCTGGCTGGGCGTATCTTGCGTGTTCAAGGCCAAGAAGAGCGGAAGTGGTAAGGGCGACACCGCATGTGCATCACGGATCCCCCTAGCCTCTAGGCCCAAGTCATTGAACTGGTGTGCAGTATTCTCGCCGATAACACGCCTCTATAAGTAATTCAGTGATTCGCTTATGATTCTATGACGTAGTCTAATATTAAAGACAAAGGTATACTATGCGTATGCCTATGCTTTTAAGGATCCTGCACCGAGTTGTTCATAGTTTAAAATGACTGCGAAAATATTTATTTCTTCCATTTTCGATTTCGAAAGTTCCATTTTAAAGATAATGGAGGACTTGTTGTAGACATGCGTTCATTACATGTTACTCCTAAGCAGACATCGGTCGCGCACGTCAAGCAGTTTTTGAATAAAGTTCTTACTGTTGAAGCACTGCACGCTGCTCAGTTGCCCTCTTAAGGCTGCCGCCTGGTGAAGGGCGTGTTTATGTGCGTGAGGCGAAAATCGATAAGGCGCTACGAGCGATGTCGGTCGGCACATGTATTGTAATATCACCTCTACGGCCAAAGTTGTAAACGTGCGCGCAGTGTTCCCACCGTAACGTTTTTACTGCAGTACTTTAAGCGGTGACCCTATCATTTTATTGAACGCGTCACTGTAGCAAAGTCCAGTGTACTTGTAGACCTCAATTTCAAACAATTCCGTTACATATATCTAAAAAAAAAAAAAAAAACCCGCGTGAAAAAAGCCGTTTTTAGCCAAGTTCAAGTGCTTTAAAATAATACTTCCAATGTGCGTGGTGTTTTGAAAGTCACATTCACAAGTAGTCTGAAATGTGTTTTCTTTTCGTATTTCGTAAATAAGCATCGTGGACGCACGTTTACTGGTCTCTGAGAAAAAAAACCTAACTCCGAACAGGCTGCATGCAGCTCGAGCACCAGCCAGGCAGACGCCTTAAGCAAGCATTTCAAAAGTGTTAAATTAACGGTCAAACAGCCATAGTGCTGCAACTAGCTACGTGGGCCAGGATAAGATTGACAGAATTAATGAAGCGGTGTTTAGAAGCGACGACATTAATTAGTATTCTGCTTCTCCTCTCTAGCGTAACGGGCATCGCCGTGAAATGTGGGAACAAGTCACAATGCGGTCTGTCAGGCATAACGCTTCATTTCGTTAGAATGACTCAAAACATGTCTCGGCCGCTTTTCTACAGTTTCCTGGAGAGACGTTTTCGTGATGCCACTTTCTTTCGGTGGAGCTTTTAGCAGTCGTTCATCTGCTAATTTCTCTGATGCCGTGTTTTGTAATACAGTTCATCTCAGTGTGACGCAACGATCTGAAGACATTTCTGTAACGGAATAACAACAGTAATTTTCATGCAGATTACTTGCACTTAGGAATCGTCTGAAAAAACAGTAGACATAAACCATCGAAGTTGTTTTAGAGTGGTAAATGTAAGTCAGACTTGGATGTGTACATTGGTTAATGTTTAAAATTTGTCGTATTTAAGGGCATAACCTTTACTTGTCGCTAGCTCAAACGAAACAATCTTGCTACAGTGTCGTTTACGAACCACGCTACGAAAGAAAACTAACCGATTTGTACGTCATGCGGTAGCTACCAGCATTTAATGAATGTGTGTAAAAATTTGCAGTACTATAAGTGGTAGAAAAGGTTAAGTTAGTGCATGGTTTATAAGTATAGCTGAGGTAATGTTCGATTACTTTGGAGCTGTTTGTACGAAAACTTAGTCACGAAATTAAACAAGTTTTTTTATTTCCCATGCCATGTGAAGTAATGTTTTGAGGAAAATGCCGTTCATAAAATGTCGTCCAACGACAGCTCATTAACGCGCCGTAAACTAACCACCGATACAAAAATATATTTTGCTCTATGAGATAGTGTTGTTTACTGTCGTAGAATTTCGATTTATGGATTTCAGCTCTCGATAATAGTAAAAATAAGTCCAGTATTTTAGAGAGCAATTCCTTGGACGTAAGACTGTCTCCATTAAAATTTATTTTCACTCCCGAATGTGCAAAAATACCAATAAGTTTTTTTTTAAAGGACAGAAACACGCGCCGTTGGTACGACACTGTAATTTCAATACGAAAAAGACTTCATGCGAGTCAAGTGGCTTGCACGTAGAGATGTTATTACATTACATACGTCGGCCAGCGACACCCTTATCGCGTCACACCCAAACACACTCTTCACCAGCCGGCACCCTTAAATAGCTGACACGTAGCCATTATAACTTAAAATTCATATTCTGAGACGGTTGTTAAATATCTGGGGTGGTTTCCACTCGGATGTTTTTAATAGATGCCCTGGTCGATT
>PNEQ01051616.1:0-31450 GCA_003012365.1 Medauroidea extradentata
AAAAAAAAAAAAAAAAAAAAAAAAAAAAAAAAAAAAAAAAAAAAAAAAAAAAAAAAAAAAAAAAAAAAAAAAAAAAAAAAAAAAAAAAAAAAAAAAAAACTTAAATTAATTACAATCCAAAAAAAAAAAAAGAAAACACTAACCTAAATATTATTATAAAAAAAATCTATCTTTCTATAGCGAAATGCTATAATGCGTCATTGCGAGAGAATGCTGCGTATTGCAGAACATTGCAAAAAATTTAAAGAAAATAAAGAAAACGTATTATTACAGTTGTATGTGTTGTACGGCAGCCATTACAGTATTTTCTTTATTTCTTTTATTTTTACTGCGGGTTTTTTCTGCAATACGCAGAATTCGCTCGCAATGGCATATATAAAAATAAACTGTTTAGTAAATAAAACATAATAAAATGACTCAGACATGCAGGGGCGTCATTTGGGGCCACGGGGGGGGGGGGATTGCCCCCTCCCCCATGGATTTAGAATTTTATGTGTATAAATATATTTTTGTATTTTTGAATTTTAATAATGCTAACTTGAGCACATAAAACTGAAGTTTTATTATTAAAGTATCTAATTTATACATGTTTAATTAATAAAAATATGCAACAAGGTTACTGTCGCCGGAAAACAAAATCTTGCCCCCCCCCCCCTAGAAAAACCTGAAATGTCGCCCTTGGAAGCATGAAGTGCAGTGATACATATGTATTATCTCTCGATATTGCTGCAGTTTATGGCAATCTCGTGGATTTTCCTTTATAAACCTGAGACATAATACACAAGTTGTATAATAGATGCAACAAACACTGTAATACAAATTTCAAACAAACTCGTAAATGGAAATAGTTTAAAGTATTTAAAATGGCTGTAATACGGCCATTTAAAAAATACACGACGTTTAAGTTCGGGTTTCTGATGAGACCATGGACGCCTGCAGTGACAGAAGCTTTGATAGCTGATATCTGTCTGCGTTATCACACCACAACAGAAATATAACACCGCAGTCCTACTATGCCATGTACTTACGTACTGAATATTAAATCGTAGCTCATCATAACACATAACTGGCTTTAGAAAACACGAGCAAACAAAACATAGTAGCAAGCTTGGAAATACTGGTAACAACAACAAGGGGTCAAGCAAAATACATTGGTAGATAGACGAGTGTCCAGACCTGTTCTTCTATGACCATGGTTCAGGTTGAATCCTGAGCAGTCCAATAATGGTTATATATTTACTTGACTTAACATACGTGAAATAACACCTGATCGTGGAGTGCAAGAGAGGACTACCTCCTTGCAGCGTTGCCACATTGCGAACGTAAAATGTCGTCGTACAACATATTGCCACTAACATGTTCGTATACTGTTTAGTCCAAGATTCAGGTGATGTGTTTGTTATGAGTTTGTTTCTGTACATCCTGTACGTGTGTATGTATGTATATAACCCGTGGAATAGAGCAACATTACTGTTTCCATAGCAACTACTGCCAACTACACAAATGTTAGATAATATAATTATTTTATGAGACACACTATTATGTGTTGTAAACAATCCATATCAGCAATTTTAACGTTAACTACTTTATCATCTAGTTTGTATCTATATTCTATCAAACTAACAATAATTGTTTCTTGTGATGTGTGGTGAACAATGAGAGGTTTGAAGTATATTTGCAATGCTATTTCAAATAATTCAATACCTCCAGTTTTAAGAACCACTTGTAGTTTTGACCAAATGGGTGATTCAAGACGAAGACGTTCATTTTGTGTAGCGGCAGCCTATAAAAAAGTAAGCCAGAAATGTGTTTACAATTTGTTCGTAAAGCGAATATTATGGGAATACTGCTGCCCTGAAATGTCCTTCGTTCATCCAGTAACCTTCAAGGCGTGTCTGATAGCTGACAGGCCGTGTTCAAACCGCAAAATAAACTACAATGCCACGCGTGTTTGAAATATATCTTGAGAGTGAATTTTCCGTGAAAATTGCCAGTCCCTGCTGTAAACACGTGTGTTCAACTGCAACTCTGACTGGGAACAATGAGGCGCTCTAGTCTGCTTGATGGTTTCACTTCTGTGCTCTTTGCTGTTCTGTGACACATGTGAGCAAACGATGTTGGTTGAAGTGTATGGAGCTCACAGCCACGTCGTTTAGAGAAGTACTCTGGGCTGTAGTAGTCAGGAAGTCGAGTTGATGAGAGAAGGAGATGGCGCTGTTCAATTAAGTGAAGAGTCTACCTCGAGTGGGGAGGTTGGCTATCTGAGGATGTCACATACTCGACGGTATTCCAGACTTCACAGAAGCTAGTCGACATGACACAGCAAGAAACAAATGAGAACACTTAGGAAACATCGCGATGGAAATGTCTTTCACTATTAGAGAGAGAGAGGGGGGGGATGAGGAACGCTAGAACGTCTGGTGTCATTGCACCATGTATTGTAGGATGACAAGTATTTGACACGGTGTGACTGTACCGGTATCTGCCCATTCTTTCCTCGATGTATCATTCTTCATACGCATTAAAGAACCACAAGTTTGTCGCGAAAATATTTCTACACCATATTGTTGCAGTGTCTTACGATCACAGCGGCAGCTCTGCTTCATGGTAATTGGCAGCGAGTCTTTGCTCAAACACGTCTCTCAGTTGACTGCACCAATCAGAATATTACTAAGCCTACTGCGACACTACATGACTAGAAGCCCAATACAAGTGGGAGTTAAACATCCAATCACTGAGCATGAATCAGGGCTGCAGGGGTGAACATAAGGCTCTATACAAACACATGCAAGAATATAAATAATAGAGGTCCGTACGGACACAGAAACATTTAATGTGTTCATATGATCTTAGCTGATAGTACAGGAATGCTGGAGAAGATCTCAGAAGATGAGCTTGGAACGTCGCAAACTTTCAGGGAAACCACGGAAATATGTATGAGCTTTGCTGGTCCAGTACATTGAGGCAGATCTCACTGGCAACACAGGGAATTAGTCCCTACTTCACTCCCCCCCCCCTCCACGGCACAACCACAGAAACGTGTGGTTGCCATGGTTACAGCCTCAGCTGGCAGATATACCCTCTTCCCTTCCTCTACAAGCAACATTACGCTCACTCCACTCCCAATAATCCGCGATCTCATGCCATTCTCAGAGAGACTGAACAATTATGAATATCTTTGCTCTAAAAATAGTCTCCAAACACCGGTTTATACTGCGGCTTAAATCATTGACAAGTCCATCAAGTTTCACGTTGTTATCAGACAGCAAGGTGGACTGCAAGTTACTGTGTGTTAATGTGACGTATGTTGGTCGACACTCTGTGTGGAGCGTCTGAAAGACTTTACAACCAATTATATAAGTTCAACAGTAAAATACCGACTATCGTGCATTGTAGGCATACAGCGATGCAAACTGAGCCAATACAGTCATGACGGTATAGGCCAGTGAATTCTAGTTTGTCACCACATTATAACGCGAAATTTGCATGTGTCTAATGATTGGACAACTATTGCTGACACGGTTCAGTGTTTCCAGATCAATAAGAAACGTTCAATAAAGACGTAGGCCTACAAGAATCCTCATTGGTCTAGTCAACTCAGAGCATACACGCAATAAGTAAAGAACGTAGTTCACGTCAGTAAAACAGTAAAACCTGGCAAGCAGTTAACTTCCCTCGCGATAAATCGCTCCTGCGAATCACGGTGATCAAATAGGAGTATCAGCTTAAATCTTCAAGTCATGGAAAGGAATCTTGACTCCATTAGGATAGCTAGTCGCTGTATTATCTCGTGAACAATGGGCGTCACTAGAAGAAGAAACGAGAAAGCAATGTAAAAAGTTTAAGGCAACATAAGATACGTAAATACGTACAATTGCGGATAATAAACGTAGTCAGTATCCTGCATCCATGAAGACAAAACCAAAACATAAATTATGCACAACATTCGCTTGCAATGGCGTATGTCCACTATTCAACAAGGACCAAAACGTAATTCAAATAAAAAGGAAAGGTAAAGTTATTTACTGTAGTGGGACACTACTTAGAGTAGTTCACTTCAGTGACTGGAAACAAGATATTACATTACAAAGCCTGGTATTAGTTGAGACAAAACTAAGCTCAGGTAGAGTAAAAGAAACTTATATGAGACTCAGGGGTGAAGCAGGTGAAAATTTCAAAGATATTTCGAAACACCAAATTGCCCAATTTTTTAGTAATGTGGCTGGTCTTCAAAGCTAGATCCAACACTTAGCTGAAGTTCTTGTAGCCTGCTGCTGAAGTCCTGGGAAGTTCTTACATATTCACAGCTCAAGTAGTAGCTATGCATAGCTATTCCAACAATACTGAAGAACATTTTCACAGGTTTTTATATTTAATTTATTTTATCACTTCCAAATATAGTAGACTTTTTTTGATACAATCCCAATCAACAATTCCTTGGCAACCCCCATAGACAACACAAAAAATCTAGTATTTATCCTAGTAACAATAAAACTGGTTGTGGAAATGTTACACAGAGTACATTAAAAAAATAATTTTGTCAATATGCTCAAATATTAATTGAAACCAAGTGAAATTACTACTAGCCATTACAAAATTTTAAGCTAATTGAACAAATCTAAACTAAAACAATTACTAATTCCACACAAATAGTTCTGTCAACAGAACACATTACAGTGTTGGTAAATAAATTCACTGAAAGCATCAATTATTCCTCAATAAACGTATAACAAGCTGTCAACAGCTGTATAAACAACGCACTGCAAACATGGCGTCCAAGTGTAAACAAAGAAATTACGAGTTCGTGAAATCTCGAGGAATATCACTTCTGTTATACCTTCCTTATTCTGTAACGCTACTGAAAACTTTCGTATACTCGAGCCTCATTGGCTGCTGCTCTTCCAACGAGCAGTCAGTTTCAGCTGACAACAAATAATATGGGACTTGTTACTTGTTTTACAGCAACTTCGTTAATCGATTCTATTCTTTATCTAATAAACCTGTGATCCAATAACGAAATACACTTTGATGTATACATGATATCTTTTTTCATACTTAGCTTCGTCGAAAATTCACTCTCGATAAGAACCCGTCTCTACATGTATTTGATCATCTTCTGTCTCAGTTATGGCCCCCTAATTTTTGCTAAAATATTTTTCCACCATTTGGTTTCGACGCCTTACGTGCACACCTTCAGCTCTACTTTGTAATCAATAATTGGTTGATTTAACTCTCAGCGTATTGTGGTTCTATCAGCTAAACACAGACTGCGGTGTCGCAGTATTCTTGTTCTGATTGGTACAGTGAAATAAATGACGCCTCTGAACAAATACACGCTGTCATGAACCACAAAACAGAGCTGCAAATGTGTTCATAAAGACTTGAAACAAAGTGACAGAAAATCTTTACTCGAGTCAGGGGTCCCTAGTTATGTGCTAACGCCTACCACCAATCAGCGTCAGGCGGCTGCTCTTCTAGCGTTTCAAACAGGCCAATAGAAAACCTGCCGTAACATGCAGGAGCCATAAAAAGAGACATAAGTGCCAGGGATCTGACGTGTGTGGCGACAGACAACACGGTGGTTGCTGCTCTGTACAGCAGGTTGTTGTGAGTGTGTCCGGAGATTGCAGTTCTTGATGTCTGGCTTGTATGTTACAGCGAGGTGGAGGCAGCAGGGGTAGGGGCGGCGGGGTGGACGGAGACATGAGTGCCAGGAAGCCGCCCTGTGCGGCGACAGACAACGCGGCAGGCTGCTGTGACGAGGTGTTGGACCTCATACATGGCGTGCAGCAGCTTGAGCAAGACAACGGCTTCTCCATGCCAGGCATCATCGCGGCCTTCGACGACGACGACTCCAGCAGGCCACTAGCAGATGACCTTGACATCCGCGACGACAGCCTGCAGGCCATGCGGCTGAAGCTGACGCAGATACACGAGACCATCCAGCCCGGGGGCTCCCTCTGCTTCAGCCGCTTGTTCGACGGTTCTACACCAGATGTGCCGACCCAGGTGGAGACGACAGATGGCGAGGAGATGCTCGGGTGTGACGCATGTCCTCAGGTGTTCCCCACCAAGAGCTCTCTCAGGTCGCACATCGCCGAGCACCTCCAGCAGCAGCGGAGCAAGTGTTTGTCGTGCGACGAGAAGCTGGGCACAACCACCGAGCTAGTAGACCACTTCTTGGCGAGGCATTTACCTCTGGAGGGCGTTGTCGAGGAGCGTCAGTGTCCCGTCTGCCAGGACGTCTTCCCCACGACGTCCTCGCTCGTCTCCCACCTCCACACTCACAGGTCGTTCCAGTGCCCCGTCTGCAACAAGTCCTTCAAGGAGAAGTTCATCCTCAAGTTTCACCTGCAACTGCACGACGAGGACGAGTACGTCGAGTGTTCTGTGTGCGGTAAGCCCTACATGGACAGATCAGAACTGCGCGGTCACTTGAAGACTCACACCCCGGGCAAAGACGTCGTTCCTTGTGGCGAGTGTGACGCCACCTTCCCGTCGAGACTACTTCTGCAACGACATCGCAAGACGCACGACGAGACGCGCTGCGACCAACATGACTGTCCTGCGTGCGGCAAGAAATACACGCAGAGGTCCAAGTTGTCGCGCCACTTCCGCATCCACCTGGGGCTGAGGCCTCATTCGTGCGTCGTCTGCGACAAGACGTTCGGCACGAGGAAGCAACTGACAGTGCACTCTCGCACTCACTCTGGGGAACGCCCCTACCGCTGCGACACTTGTGGCAAGACCTTCGCTTTCCGGCACTCGCTGACGACGCACCTGCGCATCCACACGGGACGGGCGACTCACGTGTGCCGCTACTGCGACAAGACCTTCACGCACAGGTCGAACATGCAGCGACACGTGAAGCTGCACGTGCACGAGGACGAGGGAGTGGAGTGTGACACGTGTCTGGATGTGTTCAGTTCAGTCGCCGACTACAACAGTCACCTGGTGGCCGGACACAAGACGCCGCCCATAGAGTCTCGCACCTGCTACCTGTGTAACAAAGTGTTCACTCACACCTCCAACCTGGCACGACACATCAAGCTGCACATTCTGTACTGTGACATATGCTGCCGCACCTTCCAGGCTCGTGACGAGCTGCTACGTCACTTCCGTGAGCACGAGATAGGCGTCCACGTCGCCACCCGCTACGACGACTGAGCGGTGGACCCGGTCCTCTCTTCGCACCACCGCTGTGGGTCTGGACTCTTCACACAGACAACACACCAGCTTGCTACTGACGAGTCTCTACTTGACTAAGCCTGTGCTATTTCTCGTGCGCTTGTTTCGTCTGTAAACAGCTAGGCTGCGCCACGTCCAATCATACAAGCCATCGGTTTGGAGAATACGCTTGCTATTTTACACTATCTCTAGGAATAGAATATGACCCGGTGCAATCTTTCAATATAACGTTGATAGACTCCTTTTATTAACTCTATTAGTAGAGTTAGAACAATTCAATTTTTAAAATTTACTTCTTGGGTCGCACAAATGTAAAATTTAAACATGTCCACCGAGTCAAATTCTACGCCCTATTGTGGACAAATCGACGAAAATTGATCGGTAGCAAAAGTCAGACGGATAATTTTACGTAAGTGAAATATTGTGTGAATGTTCTCTTTCAAGTAAGTGGCCTATCTTGAAAGCTGTCGTGTTGGCAACCTTATTGGCTGATTTAGTTCCTGGATGATCCTGCTTACAACTCGATCACCGTAAGTGTAAGAGTTCAGACATGTTCTTATAAGTTCCTGTTCGTAAGGCTTAACAACCTCTCAGCGCAAACACTATAGTATCAGTTACGTTTATGTATATTTGTTATTGTGACAAATTTATTATAGCCAATTTAAGTATTTTATTTCCCCGTACATTGCTTTGTTGAAAAGGAGACACAAATTGAGAGAGTGCTGGGAGTCCATGATAAGAAAGCAGTGTACCTGATATACAGTAGATCAGGGTTCTTAAGTTCCTTGAAAGTCCTGGAATCCTAAATGTTTACTTTCAAGGCCTTGAGAATATTTAAATTACTTTATAGTCCTAATATTTCCTAGAATTTTCTACAATTAATACTGTAGATTACTTACATCACGTAACATGGTTCTTTGCGATATTTATGTTTGAGTAATAATTTCACTGGAAACTTGCCAACACTCTCTCACATATCTTTTATTTCCCAAGTCACTGTACGAGCAATTGCGCTCAGTAATTTCCCTTGCATACGGTCAATTTTAAAAATTACAATAAACTTGCACGAAAGTGAAAGGCAACACAAAATTGTTAGTCCTGCCGAAAAAAAAATTATATATGAAACATCTAAAACAGGTTTTAAAAATGAGAATGAATTACACTACTCGATTATGTATTCAAATATGACTTTCAGCTGATGAGGTGAAAAGAAATGTTACAACGATTATAAGAGAAAATTATTTACATTACATGTAAACGAGACAATTCCGACTGAGCCGTTTGTGAAACATGTTGTTATATTCGTCTTCACATAGAAAAAGAAAACACTGCTCTTCGTTTAAGGAAACCTAAGATGTAAAGCAATAAAATTACATTATCGTCCCGTAATTTTTGAGTCTTTGAATAAACTGCAGTCCTATAAATATATTGACAATATATTTTTCTCAACTAACGTAAACATTCTACATACAAATTTTCTTGTGTACTGTATAACCAGTTAACATTTTCTAAAAAGAAGAAATGAATGGATGGAATGATTATTGCAAGCAATTTTCGGTTAATACACTATTGCATCTGTACTTCGTGTTGGAAAAACGTCAGGACATCACAAGAGCAGTCGAATAAGTTTTCCTTCTTTTTCTATGAGAGGATGAATTATATTTTATGCATGAGGACAACCATTTTTTGGCCTAAATATTTTTGTACAAGCTATAACTTTATAACTGCCGTGGCTCTTTATTGTTTATTGGTCGTGTGACTTTGTGAGGAGAGGTTTATTGTTTGACATGGCCAATCAGAACACAGTTACTACGACCTCAGTCATATGTGGTTCATAGGTGGTGCGCCTATACGTCATAGAGATATCTGTATTCAGCCAAACACTGACGTGCACATGAGCAAGAGTGTCTTGAAATTCATCCTGTACAGAAATATTTTTGCGAAAACTGGTATCATTATTTATAATTGTTTTGTTGATATTTAAACTCTTAAGGTAGTTGTCACCATAGTTTATAGAAATAGTCTAATTTTAACTTTACGATTTTCGTACGTTATTGCATTTACCCAGTAGAATTATTTTTATTGCCGTTATTATATGCAGGGACGAGAAAATCTTACCAATTTGTTTGTTGGCAAGTTAGACTTCAACCAAGTGTATTATGAAGAAACGAATACAGTTTGATTCGTATTTTATGAAAAAAACGCCTTGTATTATTGTGAGCCAATAACCAGCTTGCACTAAAACAAGGACTCAAGCCCTTGTCCTGGGTCAAAACTGAACCTGATCAGCGGACAATGGATCAAACCACGCGCTGGAGTATACATAGTACTGTAAAGTCTAACCTGCAGGACAATGAATACGTAGCATTTCCCTGTCTCTAATTACTGGAGAAAATACATATCTTTTCTTGTTCACATCTCAAAACATATCAAAAATGATTTTATAAAATTTGGGTTTTATTTTTGTATGTTTTAAAACCAATATTTTGACAGGTTAGTTCTATGTACTGAAGCACATAAAATGTTACTGCAAACCAAGACATATAGAAAGAAAACATATCTCACTAAATATGCTGGTAAAATATTTTTGTTACGAAAGATTAGAGAAAAAAAAGTAATTTAATCATATCGAACTATTGCTTGTAGGTAATTGTATGAAGCACGGTGTTTTTAACTGACGTGATAGGAGGAACTAACAATTTAGTAAACAATATGACTTTGCTTCAGACATAAAATAATGAATAAATAAATACTTAAATTAAAAAGTTTGAAAAACACGACTGATTGAAGCAAATATCTTACGGATGGAAAGACGTCACCCAAAGTAGATCTTAACTTTATAATGTATAATTGCCATAGTTAAATGCAAGAGAAGGCGTACGCCTTAATTTCGCCACGTAAAACTTAAGACGTAAATAAAATAAAATATAAATATGTACGTATGTAGTTGCTCAGTGATAGCTTGCAAAGTGCTAGGAGTTATCTAAATTCTGTTGATCAATTATTGTTTAGCTTCACACTTCACAGTTTGTCCGATATGTCGACAATAATGGTTAAACTTCTTTAAGAAACGAGTGTAACATTACGTATCGCCTGCAACACAATCGTGAGAGGAAGTCTCTGTTGAAGTTTAAGTGGGTATTTTTTTTTTTATAGAATATAAGAAACAAATTTCAATCGTGGAAATAGTTTAGAAGGGTTTACAAATCTTCTAAATAAAGAAAATGAGAAAAGTAGGAAGTTGAATTAGTGGGATGAGGTAAATGTATGGGGAAATGTTGTAAAACGTACATCAGCATCTTCATAACATATCTAATTGTTTGAACCTTACTTCATGCTGGGACTTAGACTGCACATATCACAACCAGTGTAATGGAGTTTGACAATAACGTGGAGTAGCAGCGAGGTTTGCGAATCTGTAACGTCACTTACTATTGGTGGTTGACAATAATGTAGTGAAGCCGAAGTTACTAATCAGTATGGACATTAATCATAAATATTTTACAATAACCTAGAGTCTGGGTTTGGAAGTTACAAAGAACACTTGGTTGGTGTTCAACACGAATGAAGTATTGTCGTACGTGATGTCTGATAATAACGTAGCGTAGAAGTAGCAAAGTAACATAGGTTACTAATCAGTGAAGACAATAATTACTGGTATTTGACAATAATGTAGAGTAGTACAAACATTTGCTAATCAGCTACAACGATTATCAATGGGCATGGAAATGCACTGCTCACGGTATTGTTTACGTGTCATCCTGTGCCACTCACACTGAAAGAAGTGTATTGTTGTATGTACCACACTTGTGTTAAAATAACGGCTAAAGACCAGTTTGGCTGTCGGTACTACCTGAATTGTTGCTACAACAATATGTTCTGTAGAAGGAGCAAGTAACATTTATTTACGGAACAGATTGTTGTTAGAACAATCCTAATATTGCACAGAACCACACTAGATGGTTGTCCCTGTTTTAACTGAAGTATGATGCCTACAACAATACTCTTCTTTCAGTGCATAAACCGTAGTACTCACAAAGTCTGGAGTATTTTATATTTTTAAAGTCAAACAGCGGTAGAAATGTAGGTGACAGGATCGCTACGGGTTGAGATTAACTAGTGACTAGATAATGTTCATGGTCGTATACGAACACTGCGGGAAGAAGAAATATCTGATGAAATCAACAAACAGAATGAAGAGGAACTTAAGGGGCCTGTCTACCTCGAATTCCTGGTGCGAACAACAATAAGGATTTACATGATGAATTATATTCGGTGTGGCTCAGTCATCTTTTATGCTACCGCTTTTGGAATAAATCCGTTTTCTGCACTGAAAAGAGGAAAATATTGCATTCAAAATGTAGGGAAAAAATTATACGTGCGTGTTTTCTAATTTTTTTTATTTAGAATCAAACTACTTATTTGCTCATAATTTTCAGGACATAAAAATATCGTATGGCAGTGTGAATGACAGCGAGATGTACATAAATATGAGTAATGTCATATGTGTAGGTTAAACACGTGCTTAATCTCAACGAATGTAATTTAACATGTAGATACCTATTCTATCTCGCGCCAGGACTCCCGGGTAGGCAGGGCCCTTAAGTTACATGCAATAAAATAGGAATTTGTTAAACGGGGCAGTTTGTCGGTTTTGTGGAGCTTTTGATGTCACATACTTGAACATAAACAATAATACTTTAAATATAAAGTATTGTTAATTGACTACAGAACGGCCACTATTTTCTGTTACCGTATTTTAAGCACTAGCTTATTAAATTTCACGTAATTATATTTCTCGTCATAAACAAATCTAGATACTATTATTTTTACGTTTCTCTAGCAAGTATTTAAAAATAAAATCTACAACGCTAGCGGATAAAATTCAATAGTTCGTAGTCTAACAGGACATAATAGAGGGTTTAGACGTTATGTTATTTAGGCTTGCGCTTATTTTCGCAACCTCTTCTTATCGGACAGTGTAGTCATATGCATAGACGACACTATTTTACCAGATAGAAGGTTGGAAACTTTTGTGTAAGAAGTAGATAGCTTTATAGTTTTGTTATCACAGGTGACATAATGACAATCACACTTTGTGTGAACGTAACAACGATATAATTAGTCTTAATCCATGTATAATTTTTTTATAAACTATTGATATGAACTGCACTGTAATGCTCCTAAAACATATTTAAGGGATACGCAAATAAACCAAGTCAGCTAGATAAAACTTTGCATTTGCATTAAGCAAACTTACACTAAACATCTTAAATATTTGCTGTATTTGGCAGTTACATGGGCTACTTATCAAAGACGATCACACATGAAGTGTGTCGTTTCGTTTTTGCGTTGTGATAATTTACAAAAAATATGATTGCTGCTGCAGTAGTACCCGAAGAGCATATTACAAATAGTATTAAACACAATTTAAATATTAAGTTTCCTTTCATTGATGTACTTTGTTGTTGTGTTGAGTTAATCTTAAGTAGTGCGTAGAAGTAAAATAACTTTCACGATATAACCAAATGTAAAGATTGTACAATTAAAACATGTTATGTATATATACTGATAAGAAAAGACAGCTGAGCCTCAAACCTATTACTAAATTTATAATAGGAACGTATTTCACAAATATTTGACTACCATCTTTTTAATAAACCGAAACTTCAAAAACCAACTTTAAACTTGTATACTAATTAAAATCACATTTTGCTAATTTTTAAAACGTGAATTTACGTTTAAGCTGACGGTACTAGTAATACATGCAATATAAGAATGTAAATCTGTACAGAATTAATTAAATTTAATTACAATTCTCCACAAGTTTACTATTACGTACACTTATCTCAGGCGAAGATATATGCACATATCTAAGAACGTCCTTAGTGAAATATTTCCTCATGAAAAAGGTGGAAAATTTCAAATATGAAACATGCCAACTGTAAAAAAATATAATTCAACCAGAATATTTATAGTTTTGAATTAATCAGAATACGACAAGAGTGACTGATGTCAAATGAGGAAATTGTAATATGTATACATATATACATACACACACAAACTTGCGACATAAGTATCAGAGTTACAACATAGTAATTCTCCACGTCTAGGTAGTTTAAGACAGAACTTCTAGTTTACAGAAACCAATTAAAGAAATATGTTAATGAACAAACTCAACATTAGCCTGAAGTAAATTCGGGAAACCAAAATAATTAGAAATTGGCTAGACCATATGTTCTATAATACGAGTGCATTGTTCTACCAAAGCACAAACTTACTCGGTTATACAACACGTACACAAACGCCTGTAGGTAGGCAACACGCCGTACTGCTAACACTGCAGAGTCACGTGTGAGTTCAGGCGCGAGTAGATGCGCTGTAGATGTAGATCTCTGCTTGTGAGTACACGCCTCGTCTGATGTTCTATGTTCTTCGTTTACAATATATCACTCGGTCAGACCGGGTCAAGTAACGTTTCAACTAGAGTCATATAATTAGTTTTCAGAGAGAAGTTTGTTACTGTTCGAAAAGTGAACCGATTTAATTACTCGCAACCTGTCTAAACCAATGGGTTTCGAGGTATCTCTAAATAGATACGTTTCGTAAATGCCTTAGTTGTATCGAAGCAAAGTATGGTAGTGGTCATAGCGTTATAATGGGCCGCTAACAAACGACACGGCGCAAACAATAGACATAGCATAGGTAAGTGTGACCTGTGATAGTAATTACGTAGTTCACAAACGATACTTTGAATGGTTTTCGTAGCTTACATTCCTTAGCACCTATAGCGCACTTCAAGTCCGCTGCAGAGTGACCGTTAATGTGTTTTCTCACGAAGCTACTTCACACGCACCCATTGTGCAAATGTACGAAAGTAAAACACTTTTCGGACGAGGTCGGAATATCGTTGTTAAGATACTATTTCCAAACCATCTAACATAACTAAAAGCGGACTTTTCAGACTACCGTACCTCAGAATGTACTAATCGGATGTATGTGAAACTCAGATAGAAACGTGAACTTATCTTTGCTATAGACTTTCCACCAATAACATTATATGGTCAGCGCTTTAGTCCCTTAGTAAAAATGTATTGGCTGGAATCTTGCTCGTTAGTTCAGAGCTTGGCTTGTTGAGGCGTTATGGCACTTGATGCGCGCTTCAAGGTAGCCCTTACAGTTGCCTCACTTCAGAGCCTCTAGCGCGCAGGTAGGCAGCGCCATTAAAGAAGGTCACCCAAGGACGGATTAGCAGCCTTTTTCGAGGGGGGGGGGGCGAACTACCTTTCACTACAACCCTCCAACTGAAGCGTAGCGGTCCGGGGGAACCTCCTCTGGAAAATCTTTAATTTCGACGCCTAAATTGGTTCTATTTAAATGGGTTTTAATGTAAACTATTAAAGATATAACAAATAGGAACGGCAATATTTTTATAGTCCAATTTCGTTAATTAGGTGCTTTGCTTAAACCAACAACTCAAATTATTGCTACTAGCTCTCAGGGGGGGGGGGGGCGTTCCTTCCCCCCCCTTTAATCTGTCCTTGTGGTCACCTCTGAGTATGTTACGTCAACTTATCAATCAACGTCAGAGGCAGCAATATAATATTTATTTTGTATTATTTATACAATAAAGTTTTAACAAGGGTCAGGTGATAGTGAAGTGCATACAGGTAGTCTGTATATGTGCGTCGTGGTGTGGAAACGAAGTGTCGATGTGGCGTGAACAACGCAGTTAGCGGAAGTTATTACAATGGCCGGAGTTATGGCCTAACTAGCCAGGAGCAAGTCACCTCTAACAGCATCAATTATCGGCGAATGACTGAGGTAGTTAGCGAACAACACGATAGACGACACGTGCCCTAGCCACGCCTACACAGGCCACTTACAAGTCAGTAAGTTAGCCCATGTAGGCGACGACGTTCAACAAGAGTCGCTTCAAACTGATCCTTGCTGGAACATAGCCTCACGTGTATGTAGATCATCTTGGTAACGTGACATGCAAACACAGCTAACTCTGGCAGGTTATATATTGTGAAGGTGTTATGACGTACTGTGAGCAACGATGATAACTGCAATTGACATCTACACGTTTTTGAAACTCTATACGGGAAAACTACACAACAACAACGTCTACATAATGATATTTGCCAACTGTATGAGCTAACACTTACCCAGAATAATGCATTTGTTAAGTGTGATCTATTGCATCGCAATTAAATGTACGAGGTTTCTGCATCAGTGTTGCTAGGGGAAAATGTTATCCTCAGAAAGTTGGCAGAATTTGTTTGGAGACATTTTTCATTGGTTTAAATACCGTTCTCTTCCCTCACAGATATTAAAACAATCTCTTTGAGACATGCGAGCCTGGATTGACCTGTATGTTGATCTACAGCCACGTGACTGCTTGTATGTAGCTTGTATCTGTGAATACGAGTCAAAGATGGTTTGAGGCTCAGCTGACTTGGACATTATCTGCCTGATCTCGTGTCAGTTCAAAGATGAACACAGACACAAGACAGCGAACTAACCACGTCAATTCAAAGACAAGTGAAGATGTAAGAACACTGTCAATTCTAGACAATAATGTTGCACTGTGTAACTTGCAGATGTGCAGCTGTCTCGCTGGCTGAGCGGCTTTCTAAACATATTTGCCTGTAAATACTGATATGTAGTCATCAGAGACAACTGTGTATCGTGGAAGTATTTTCTCGCGGGAAGCTTGGCCAATATGACTAGAACTGCTAATGTCTTGCGTCCATACAGTCAGTGCACGGACCAATCAAGTGATATTTCCCCGGAAACAGTTGTCTCTGGTAATGATGTCAAGCTGTGATTACAGTACGTGTTGTAGTTTGTAGTTGTGTAATAGACGTACTATATAGTTATATATCTTATTGTCAGAGATACGTGAATTATGCGTATATGCTCTAGGTCAGGTTCAACTTGAGGGTTGTATACATGACTGTAACTTCTGTGATTGGATGACGGTTGTCGTGACACGCCTGTGATAACTGTAAGCCAGTTGCAATTATAAACCCATCCAGTGCTACCAACTTGTACAGTTAGAAGTCAGTCGATTGTTCCAGAGCGAGTATAGTACTGTGAAGTCTAAGCTGCTGTCAGATATCCGCCAAGTTCATGTACCTCTACTTATTGTTGTTGCTGAATAGTGGCACAGAAAAAGTGACAGAAAAATAATACAATAATTTTTGTGATGAATTACAACAATGTCTTACCTCCTAATGATTTGAATTCATAGTAGAAAGAAACAGTCCTGCACTGAAACAAGAGTATAGTTGCAGGTACCATACTTGTGTTAAAATAGGGACAACATATTAGTTTGGTTGCTGGTACTACTCTGGACAGTTCCCTCAACAATCTGTTATGTAGAAGTTACCACGTGGTTTGTAACAGCAACAAGGCTCTTTGTTTATTCTACAAAACAGATTGTTGAAGGAACTGTCCAGAGTAGTATCAACAACCAAACTGTTTTGTTGTCCCTATTTTAACACAAGTATGGTTCCTGCAACTATACTCTTTTTTCCAGTGTGCAAGAACACATATACAGAGTACATAATTTCTTAATTTTTGAATGTATTGTAAAATCAGTAACTTTTTACTCACAAAAATTAAGTTTGCGGCGCCCTTCAATATTTTATTAAATAGTACTCTGATAGTGGTTTGAAAGTTCATAAACAGATGAGAAGAAAAATTGTACGATTTTTATTTTACAACGTAGGCCTAATATTTATTAATGAAAGCTGCACAAAGATAAAACACTAGTGTGGAACTTAGGGAACAAATGACCAACAAATTTTTAAATATAATGACAGGATTTGACTTCGTTCTCTCTTTGTTTCTTGTATTTTAAATACATCCCAGTTCCACTGACGTAAAGACGTGTATGTGTGTGACTGAAGGTAGATTTTGTAAGATAAATTAACACAATTATTTTTAAGAGATTAATTAGGCTGCCTACTGTTTGCAGTACTGAGCTCTTTACAAATGTGTATTATGAAGCATATTTTGCACAAAAGCCACGAATAGTTTATAAGGGCAGATTGTAATGTAAATCTCGGTTGTACACTACTCTAATAATAGTGTCTCTAATGCCATAAGTTAGTACACTTCATATTGTTGTGAACCACATAAATATGTAACTGTCGAGCTTAGTGGGGTTAGGAAATCATTTCTATCATGCTTCTATGTATGGATTGGGGAGGGGAATGTCTGCATGCCACATGATGTTAACATTTCAAAATTGCTTACTCTCCTTGCTGTAGTAGGGGGAAGTTTGGATTCTACAATTGTCTTAGAGCAGAAACAATTGATGATTAATCGTGTTAAACATATATTATAAGTTTTTTTTTCCGTCCAGCTCTTTACAAACGTTCTTGGATGTGTGACCTGAAGTGTTTGCTCTAGTATACATCCATTTCTGACAAGGAAAAGATTATGTTTGAGCGTCGATTTCAAAAGTCCAATTCAACCCCAAAAGGACTGTAACTATGTACCTACGTTCATGTCAAGACAGGTATGTTCATTATGTTGGGTTGGCATGTCTGTGGTAACTAGGACTCCTTGTGACGTCACAGTGCTTGCTCGTACGTTTGTCACGTCCACTTACCTCTCTGCTAATATTCCCAGCAAATATTCTTATCTCTCTCTCTCGCTCTCTCTCCCTTGTAAGCAGGTATATACGTAGTGACTCAACAACCAAGTATCCTGGCGGATATTATCTCATCGCTGCGCTCTTATCAACTGCCAACTTTCGAACACATAGCTTTGATTCGTGAATGGAATTTTCGAAAGACCAGTTAGTACAAAATGTTTCAAACTAGCTATTGCTCGCGACTGCGTTTGATTGATTGGCAATGTAATGCATCTTTGAGTCGGGTAAAACATCTGTCAAAGTAATTCAAATACAATTTGGTAATTCGTAAAAATATGTATTACTAAAACTTTCCAAAAACTAAATTTTTGCAAAAAAAAAAAAAAATTGAGAAAAATATTTTAATAATACGTTTACATAAAAACTTACCGGTGTTTCAAATTTCATGCAAGTAACTTAATAATAACACTGATAATATTAAAAGCGACAAATTAAGGAAAAGTTTGTTAAAATTTCTGACATAAATTTTGCAAGCATAAAATATTAATAACACCTGGACTTTTGGAATAACGGAAAACCAAAGTAAAATGTTTACTGGTTTTGGAACCTACAGTGCCTAAACTGTATAAATCAGATAACTCATTAAGAATACAGACCTCATACCTTCTTAAGAGGCCTGCCTAGATAGGCAGTGCTTGTGTGTGTGAGGAATGAGCGGTAAGGTTGCCGTTGACTGACGTATGTAATGTATTATCGCCTCTCCGTGCAAGCTACTCAGCTGTCGTTCAGTGCTTCACTATTATCTTTCTACTATGGGACTTTGAACGGTTACAAGATTGTTTTGATTGCGGACAGCATAGTTCAAAGTCTAACGCTTGTTTCTATAGTTCGGTTTTTAGAATCCGGTTGTTATTTGTCCAGGTCCGGCAATCTGTAAAACCCATTTCTGGCCATTTTGAGGAGCCCGAAAATTATGTTTTCGATAAACGTGCCGAATTTTCGAAACTGTAGCGACATAGTTTGAAGAGTGTATTCTTTTCTTAGATATAAAGATATAATGTGCGTTTAGTAGTTTCGTCAAAAAAGAATAATCGCAACTCTTCAAGCGCTGATAGGGAGGCCTCTTAAGGCAACTGGATCCTAATTACACAGCTTTGAGAATACATCATTTTAATCCGAACGACAGAAGATATCGTTAAACCGCCTGACTACTTGTACTACCATGGCCAAATTCAAATATGAAATTGTCACTTTTACTGCGAAGCAGCTTTTTATTGGTCACATATGTGACGTTATGTACATAATAAACCTAGTCGCTTGCAGACTACTTTACTGGTAAATTTTGTGGCATATTTTACGTTCAGCGACAATATTTCAAGAGACTAAGTCAATTTGCTCATCCAATGTAATTTTCAACGAAAAATTCCAACATTTGTGACTCATTAATTAATACTTATTCACCCGACAACACTCGCTTAATGTTACAGTAAATGTACCATACTTTGGCAACTTATATATATATATATATATATATATATATATATATATATGTATATATATATTCCTTTAGGCACCAGTACACATCTTGGCAAGTGTTAGAAACTTATAGCACTGCACTCATTGTGTTTAATTAGTTTGTAAATGTTGCTTGCTATGTCCGTCATATCATAGTTAACAACACTGCAGACGTATGAAAGATATGTTCACAACCATACAACTGACCTAAGCACATCACAGCCTAGATTGTCTGAATTCTCGTGAGGTAAACCACTGTGCCACTGTTCGTAAACAAACTTTGTATAGCATCTTAGTGTACGTCAATATAGTAGAATATGTATTTCTAGAATAAATGCTTCATGTTTTGGAATTAATGTATGACCAATGTTAAACCAAAACTGTTATTACTTCAAGAATGAAAGAAAAGAAAGACAGTTAAAAGAGGTTAATAAAGCACGATTACGGTAGAAAAGGAAATGTATATAAGTAAGAATTATTTATAAGCTTTCTCAGTTATGCTTTGTCAAGTTTGTTTTCATTGACAATTCTTGCTCAATATTTAAATATTTAAGGGATGCTCATAAGTTGTTAAAGTTTATTACATTAAATTTGTTGAAGCGATTGTATCTAAGGTAGATATATTTTGTTATTTAGATATCACGAATTAAACATTTGATAATTTTTAGTACGGAAAAGTGCAGAAATGTAAGGACTGTGTGCAGGTATTTGTTGTGGTGCAGAGTAGGTTGTAAGCAGTATTTATGTATCATGTCTGGCAGACCGCTGTGTTCTGTATAGACTCTCTTCTCACTGGACGCATGTTTGTTAGTGTAGTAACAGTGTATATGTGTGTGTGTTTACAGCGTATTGACGCTAGTCTTGTGACAAGACGTCTGGGACTACTGTGCCTCTACACTAGGTCTGGTGAGTGGGGGGGGGGGGGATGGACTGTTGACCCTCCTGCCTAGACTACCTTCCTTCACCTTCGTATAGCGTTCATTTAACTCTCTCAGTCGAGCAATAGAAGTGTAGTTAGTTATATCATGGTGTGTGCTGTACTCTTGCTGATACTGCTTGTTATTGTACCTAGCAGCTCGATTACATCAGCACCAGCCATTCATAACGTACAGGCGCTGTTACTGTCAGTAATCAACCCCTTGAATACATTGCAACCAACCTGATTACTCTCTGGTACAGTTCTGACAGTAAGTTAGCTCAGTGTGCCAACAATAGTGGATACGGCGACTGAATGAGTTAAATATCTCCCTCACGCTGTTGTATTGTTATAAACAGTATTTGCAATGATAAAATACGTCGTTATGTATATGTATATGCAGTTTAGACGTGTCTATGATACACATACATGAATGTCAACTTGTTAAGATATCCTCCCGAGTTTACATGCAACACAAGTGTTAGCAGAGTACAGTCACCCAGCAGTAAAGACAACACACCTGCCACAACTATTCTGTTCTCGTGTCATAGACAGGGTTACAAGCCACGAGTACTTGTATAACTAAAAATGTTTAACGTTGCAATATTTGAAACGGAAATTAGGTGAGAAGGATAAGGGGTTAAGAATCACATCACGTCTGGCATATTTTCCCGTTTTTTTCTACAAAAACTGTTATTATAAATAGCATTTTATAAAATCATTCATTTGAATATATACTGCCTAATATTTAATACAAACAAATATTTCTGTTTAATAATCACAAAAAAAACGGCTTTTCTTATTTCATTACCATCATACTGCTGTATCAAAACAAACGAAAATGAATTTTGACGTAACTAAAAGGCATTTATCGAGGTATTTTTTCCAATGAATCATTGTGAGTAAGAGAGAATTTAGTCAGCGCGTAACGTCGAGGTCTTCAGCGCTAGTGAGGGATGGAATGACGTGAGTGTGGAGCAGCGCCGGATTTAAAGGGTGGAGAAACGGGAGATCAGCGAGAAAACCCGCCGATCAGCGGCATCGTCCGGCGCATGTGAAAATCCTGGATTGCCCCCGCAGGAAATTTAACCCGAATTGCCTTGGTAGGAGGCGAATGATCTAACTATTCGTCCTCCGCGGCCCGCCAATCAGTATGTTTCAGTTGCAGTTCTGTTGTCAAAAGGAAATATTTCCTTATATTTAATTTCTATAAATATATCCAGGCCTTGTTTGTTTAATCAGTCCTTGTTTCACAACATCTTATCCCAGCCAGTCGGTAAGTCGTGTTGTTGACCTTCGTTATTCTGTCCTCTCTTCTTACGACGACAATATTGGTTCCTGTGTGAACAAGTGGCGTCACACCAAGCCACGTGACAGTTAACACAGATGTGCAAGTTGCACAACAATAAAATAACATTGCTTTACTGAGGCAAGTAGGGTTAGTAACAGTTAGCACTGGAGAAATGCTGAATGAGCTTATTATATTAGAGAACTTCAAGTTGTAGCCATACTTTCCACATATATATTTTAGGGTATGTATTATTAAAAATTGAGGATAGTCACAATCACTAAGTGTACACTGTCACCCTGACACTATCACAGTTTGAACTAGAACGAATGTCTTGCCTGTGTAGGGCTTGCAGTCTAATCCGCAGGGGACATTGTTTTCGACAGTAAAGTGTAACTGATAGAAAATGGCTTGTGTGAGGTTTGACGAAGAAGACAAGGCAAATGGCACCACGTGTCTGGGAAGACCCCGAGACAACACGACTCGTCCCACGCCATAGTTAACTAACAGCCCTCACGTCTTGTCACAATAGTGCTTGCTAACAATCTCATCCACGTCTTCCATGTGACAATAACTCTACTGTAGTCTTAGACAATAACAATGATGTGATGCTGTGTATATACATTACGTGGTTGTCTTGTAAGCTATATTGTTTCACACACACTCAGTCAATTATGACAGTTGTTCACGCACGCTTCCAATGTCTTGTACAAGTCTACTGCACACAGCTACTGATGATATGTTTAAATGTTTGTTGCAATGGGAGTTTACAATTAGAATTTATTGGTTTGTGAACATACACCATCGCTCATGTTTTTTGCTGATCAAACCTGTGTTGGATGACAAATAACGAAAATCGAACAAGAAATATATATATATATATATATATATATATATATATAAACAGTGAACAGTGGACAACAAACACAAGACAATAGACATCACAACACAAGTAATGGGATTGCTTTTTTTCTATTTTGTGTGCGTTTTTTATATTTTTTTCTTGTTCGTTTTTCGTTATTTGTCATCCAACACAGGTTTGAACAGCTACTGAGTTTTAGCGAAAATAAATGATGTACAAACTTGTTTCAGTTTCTTACCTACACATCTGCAGCTCTGCTTCACTGTTATTAGACAGTATTACTCTGTGCAGGGGCGTCGCTCATTTGACTGAGCCAATCATAATAATGATACTGAGACATCACACGTCTGTGATTGGCGGGTTGAATCCCTAGACGCTGAGAGTTATAACACCCAATCATTGAGCACAAAGAACAGCTGCAGATGTGTACATAAGACACTGAAATAAATTGGTACGAATTCTTTTCACTATAAATTAAAATATTCGAACTAACATATGAGCAGTCAATGTAACCTTGCATTGTGTCTTACATTGAAGTAACTGCCCTAATAACTGTCAAAAATGACTCAAGTTGTGTGGAACACAGTATAACACTGTTCTCATATATTTCATTCAACTGTGAATGTTGTTGGTATGTTGTGATGTTGAAGGCTTATATGCTATTTATAACGAGAGCTGTGTAGTTGTATCTGAGTACACTAAACAAATAACTCAAGTTTATAGGAACATTTTTGATAGTATAGAATATTTAGTGATGGCCTTTAGACCTTAGATTTTTGCACGAAGAAATAAAGTATTGCTGTAGGCAACGTATTTCTGTTAATATAGGAGCAACAGTACTGTTAGATTGTTGGTGCTGTCTGGATTGTTGCTACAACAATATGTTATGTAGAAGCACGGTGAGTGTAAAAGTTCGCAAAGCATCGTAACTCATTCGTTATAGTAACAATACAGACAGCAGCTGCAACAATACTTTGTGTGATCTCTAGCTATTTGTGCAATTGTTGGGAATGTTTATTCTTGTTTGCGCTGTAAATAAGTAACAAGTGGATATAACACAATTCCCAGTCACTAACTCTAGATGGAGCAGCTGCAACCAATTAAATCAATGGGGAAACTCACTGGTAATGTGTCGATATTGACTGTTTGCTATTTATAGTTGGCCTACATGAGTGCAACATGACCTGGTATCTGCCTAGACGGCAGTGTAGAGAGGGTGTTGAGCCCACGTGTAGACACAATGTCCTGCTAAGTGCTAGTGTTGTCACTGTGGTCGTGAGTCTTCCTAACGCTTGTTATGTCTATGCTTTACAACAAATATTGCTGTGGTCAACTGTAACAATTGTACTGAATAAAAGTACGTACGTGTAGTGAACTGTGCAGTTTTACTGCGTGGCCATTTCGTTACAATCTGCAAAGATTGGATCTCACCAACGTGTTTAATATCCTTCTTACTAACATCCCCGATAATGCTGGACTTGATACACTATTGACATAATGATACGTTTTTCCGGATAAACGCCATTTATAGTAAATGTTGCTGAGTCACAGAAAATCCACACATTTATAAAAGAACTAAGAACGTGAAAATAAGCAAAAATAAACCGAAAAAAAAACAATAAAACCAGATGTAGTTGTAGGCAACAAAAAATTGCGAAATAGGAACATATTATCGTTATCCAGTAAGTAGATTCAGTACAAAGTGTCTATATCTGACTACAGCCGCCCAAGTACTCAGCTCTTGTGTAAAACACATCAAATAAATGTTTTATAACAGTAGATATGTAATGGAAACAAATAAAACGATAAAGGGAAGTCAAAACAGACAAGGACCAAAGTGCATGGAACAGGCGACAGTGAATGACAAAGGCAACGAACAAATGAACACAGCGACATAAATGGTTGTAGATAAGACCAAGGTTAAATATACTACAGGCTAGAAAGATCTATGTTAAAAGTTCGTAATAGGGAACATTTCTGCCACTTGAGCGCTGGTATCGGTATGGTCAAGTAATCAAAGTGACCAATCACAGAGCTTGCCTGAATTTTAATTCGCATTAAGACGATAATTTAAAATGCGAAATTGGTTTCTTTTTACTTTAAAATAAAGGTAAATGACTTCTGTCATTTCCAAGCTAATTTAAATTTAACTTTACTACAGTTTCGTATTTTTCTGATTCATTTGCGATATCAGAGAAACTAGCGGCAGACACTTTCCCTGAGCCAAACTCTCCCATAAGAATACACATTTTATTTCCAACCTGTAATATAATGAGCCTTAACAAGACGACACACTTTGCACTATAAACGTACAGTGAATGTGTATATATATTTAAGTACGTACATACTCGCACACATAATCAGAGCCTATCAAACACTCCTGTGTGTTCATGGTGGAGTGAATAGAAAGAACAGGTTCTGTGGACATACGCCGTTGTGAGCGGAAGACAACTAAAGCCATATAAAAAGCCAGTATTATCTCTTGTCAACAAGCATATAACGTTCACACAATCCCGGAAAGTAATGTAGGCATATTCAGAAAGACCCCGCGCGCAAAAAAGAAGTGGTTAGAATTGAAAATAAGGCTTTAACAAGCACTTGTTTTATAGGCGTCACTTACCGCGTGCTTCAGCTGCGTTGCAGTTCGTTCGTAAATACGCTGATTACGAAACTATTCCACGTGTGCCCACTGTGTCAATGTACGAAAAGGAAACACACTTTGGTCGCTATGTAATTTGTAAGACATCATGCTCTTTATAAACACTGTTTCTAAGCTGTCCAACATAGGGTAAAACTTACTTTTCAGACTGCCCTTCTTCAAAATGTACTTACCCTGATGAATGTGAATCTCGGTCACCGCTTGAAGCACAGATAGATCTGGGAGAATCTCCGCTTGGCTTGTTATGGCAATGCGGCATTTGATGCGCGTTTCAAGGTCGCCCTTATAGCTGCGTCGCTTCTGAATCTCTAACGCGCAGGTAGGCAGCGCCCTTAAGAATTTTATTAAATGCGACAACAACAACAACAACAGATCTTCATGCGTTATTTTATGTTACGAAGCAAATTACAATGTAACAAATATCACAGTATCACCTAGTAGCTACTGTTCTAGAGGCTGTTCACTATTAACTGAGCGCTCAGCAGAATTTGTAAATAGTTAAATATACGTTTTATTGGGCCAATATATGTTAACTTTTGAGTGATGAAACATTTACATTAGTTTTTAGTTACATGTAAGTTTTCATATTAACAATAGTGAAGATGGCTGCAAAATTGCTGAAAGAAAATTTTATACAGCGCTCACTTTATCGTGAACGATCTGTAACATACTAACCTGTATATACATCACATGCCAACTTCTTTACATATTAGCTCAAGTGTAGTTGTTCACGTAGGACATGTATGAAGAAAGTAATAAATTGTCAGTATTGTATAATGTGATAGTAAGTACGGCGCTATATCATATATGATTCATGTTGAATGTTGTTGATGAACCTTTGTTTTATAACAGGTCGCTGATAGTGTCGTAAACCATGTATGCCCTTCTCTGAGCATTGTCAACACTGACAAGTAGAGAGCGGAAAAACTCACAGGTTCGCTGACGTCTGTAAGAATATCTGAGCACTGAAGCACACAGCAGCTGTTCATTGGCTGCTCGCTGACACAAGGATACCACGTGACTGGCCCTGTGTTTATCTGCTGCTTCGTTATTGGCTATGTCTCTTGAAGAAGGGGCCATATTGGTCTAAGTCCATTTACGAAAGTGACGTGAACTTATATAGTAGGTAGAAGTGAAGCGAAGACATTTTGGCCAATACTTAACATCAATGTGTGTAGCACTGGTGAGGAGTGACGTCATGTGAACATGCAGCAACGCCGGAATGAAGGGGCGGGAGAAACGGGGGATCCCTGAGAAAACCCGCCGACCAGCGGCATCGCCTGGCACGATTCCCACATGCTAATATCTGTAGATCGGCCCCGCCGGGAACTGAACCCAGATCGCCTTGGTGAGAGGCGAGCACTCTAGCCACTGCGACAAGCGCATGCCCAACAGTAGTTTGAATGTGGCCAAGCATAACGGCGAATATTTCACGTCACGGTTTATAAGCACGGCTCGCTCAGACACTTGCTACAGTTTTATAATGGAAATGCTTCCTGCAGAATCTCCGTACACAACTTCACAGTCTTGTCAGGCAGGCGGCCTGCTTAACATTATCTTTGATATATTGTGCCTATAAATGTATCCGTTTATTTATGGTTATTCTCGGAAGGAGGAACAGCAAACATGTTTCTAGAACAACATACTACACATTTATGAGGACGAAACACTTAACCTGAAGATACTAATGTAATATAATGTTTTTGTAAGGTATACGCAATCACCTGGTTAAGAACAAAACCAGACATATATGTATGTCTTCGCAATGCCCACAATTCGAAATCAATAGTTTCATAATCAGTTACGTCTACGCACGCAACAGACATTTATTTAAAAGTTGTGAAAATTAATAATTTTTAACACATGTACAGCTGTCATTGATGTTGCGCCATTAGGGTAGTAATCATCCCTCGAATATTAAAATTATCGCGTTTTCTTTATAATTGTATAGTTTTATCAGCATTTCTAGTATTTTAGTCGTCATCTGCGATTGTCAAATGCAATATACCAACTACATTGCGCAGATATCGAAATATGTGATATATTAAGAAAATTATTTTCAGTATTCGAGAATTAGACGATAAAAACAGTGTTTCGTTACAGGTACAATGTTGGAAGGCAAGGGCGTGGAGAGGAGGGTTGCTAGATGGGGGAGGGGAGGGGAGACGTGGTGGTAATATTACAAGGTGGAACCATGCGCATAGTCGTTCACAACCTCAACGAACATATCATGGAAGAATGTGAAACTGTAACAAACCTGCAATAACAACAAAGAACTAATTACGTCTTATAGGCGGTTCGGGATAAAGTGAGCGCTCAGAAAATTCCTGCTAAAGTTCTATTTTCTGCCAATTTGTATCTTTCCGCGTGTAACGGCTAACGACGAGACATGTCTACCCTCTCTGGACACGTCACTTGATGTTTGCGCCGGTAAGAAAAACTGTGCAGTCGGTAGGAAGCTACATAGTTAAATAAACTAGTATATTCATTACGTAAAATACAAGTATGTCTATTTAGGTTGATTTTGTTTCAGTATTGCTGTACCTAAATATAAAAACACACGGAACTATATAGCGTAATTTCGCTGCCAAGTAGTATGGCAAACTATAGTTAATGTAGAATTATGTGCAGTGACGACTAGAGATACTTTTCAAAAGTAAAATGTTTAGTACTCAGTTTACCCTGAACGACCTATATGTGATGTTAGGTGCTGACTGTTGGCCCACGTTAATATCGTCGCTTGAACGTTCAGTTTAGGAAACCCAACTTTCGAAGCCACGGTCAGGGCAAAGTTTTTACATCACAGCGCGAAATAGCAGTTTCGAAAACGTGTATTTCGTGAACGTGAAGTGGCGGAAAATAACACGAGTCAATACATTTGTAAGATATATTTTTAAAAACATGTTTTGTATACGTACCAGATTGGAAATGCAAGAAAAATAAAGACATATTTAATGAGTAATTTTAAGGCACATATAATTTTATTGACATATTAAAATACATAATATTTACTACCTTCGTTAAAATTCAAGTATAGATCGAATTTATTGTCAGTGTACCTGGAAAGACGTAATTTACAAATAACAAAAGTGAACATTATACTGTATATACGGTTTGTGTTTAAAAAAATATCGGTTAGTAATAAATAGGCCACTTTACTTGGCACTCGTAAAACCCTAGTGGCTTTGTTTATACTACACAAAAGACACAACTTTCGTCACGGAACTTGAATTACAAGTCAAGTTTCCCTTAACAACGAAACTCTGCACTCAAACACCAGTTTCCGAAACAGGATTTTCGGGTGATGGCATAAACGTACTATATGACAGCAACTAATATAAAGAATGCTGAGGCTCGAGTATACATAGGATGGTGGGGTATTATATATTGTTGAACACACGTATTATCGTGTATGTAGCCTAGTGTTGGCATATGGATGTGCGGTGGGCTTGCAGACAGGTAATAAAAGACGGTGCGTGATGTGTGCTGAGTATAACCACGTAGTATAGCGAGCTGAGATAATATGTCCTTGTGTTTCTGATATCAGCTGTCACTAACATCCGTGTGTCATGTGCTTAGATACACACGCCTTATAAAGTCTGTTCTCTAACAAACACTTCATGTACAGCTCATCAATGTCATCTATGCCCAGTATTTCAATTTTCAGTTTACGAATCTCAATATTCAGGGGGGAGTTCACCAAACGTTTTTATTGGTTTAATACGCTCACACGCACACACACACACACACACATATATATATATATATATATATAAAACTGTACACACATTTATACGAGACACGGTTTGTTTTGTAGACACACACTTTGACTATTTTACTGCAATGAACAATTTTCAACATACATAAGTTATGTGTGATCTGTCGAAGTTTAAATTTGCATAAAATGATTTTGTACAAGAAAGTAAAACCACTCACCGAATTGAAATAATTCACCCTGAAGAACAGTGTCACGAGCTACGCAAGATATGTACAGAAACAGCATTGATTGTTTTTAAGATTAAAAAGTAATGAATTTGAAACAAAATAATTGCCGATTTTCTGATTTTTTTAAACACGTGAAATATTGTGAACATCCATATTTTATATCTTACGTAACCTAACTTATCCTAATATAACTCAACTTAACCTAACACTACTTAACATAAATTAACATAAAATTAACCCCAAATAATTCTATTTAACCTAATCGAAACTAACCTGCTTAAACAAGCACTTATCATCCACAACTTGCACTAACTTAAATTTGCCTGCGCTAACTTGAACTAGCCTGCACTGACTTGCGTCAGTCTGCTCTTAACTCATCCTGCACTAACTTGTACACGCCTACTCTAATATGCACTAGCCTGCAGCAACATGCACCACATTGCACTAAATTGCACAAATATATTCTAGCCTCATATAAACTTTCACTTATCTACCTAAATCTAACGTATTCTAATGAAACCTAACCCAAAATTTGCTAACTTAACCTAAACCAACAGAACTTTAACTTAACCTAACCCTAATGTAGCCTAACGATACCTAACCGACACCAACCTAACCAACACAACATACCCTAACATTTCTCAACCGAACATAACTTACTCTAACCTTACCCATTACAACCCAGCCTTAATACAACATATCAAACTAACATACTCCATCCAAACTCACGCCAACAAATTTAAAGCAAAACGAATGTGACCTAATAAACCATAACTTATCCTAAGATAATATTATCAACACTAACCCACCCTAACTCAACCTAATCAACCCCAAATATAACCTACCCCTAACCTAATCTACCCCCTCTAATTATCTTATCCCCCTTTAACCTACACCTACCCTAACTTATGCTTCCCTTACAAAATAACATAGACCTAAACAACTTAACCTAACCTACCCGTACCAAACCTAACCTTCCTTAACCATTTAACTTAACATATCTTAGTAAACCAAATCTTATATATCCAAACATTTCACAACCCTACCTACCTTAACTTACCTTAACATAACTTAAACTAACATAAATTAAAATAACCTAATTCAAACAAACCTACGTACCTAAACTAACCTAAACTAACCCTATTCAAATCTAACACTACCTAACCCAACAAAGCCCAAACCCAACCTAACATAGCCTAACTCATCCTATTCAAACCAACTCGTCCCAACGCAACCTAAGCCAACCTCATCTAACCTAACTCAACCCAACCTAATCTTACTCAATACAACAGTGGCGTTTCGCTGTTGTATGTAAGGCAAGCAGTAACTACCCACGTATTTGTCTCAGACTGTTATATTATACACAGCTTACCAACAAGCAAATACTTTACATTATAAGACACAAACTAGAACACAAACAAACCAGGATGTCTGGAAGCTTTGCAAGGTATACATATTATGAGAAGTATATTTGTTTCACTAGTCTGTGTTAGGACGTATGTTTGCCTAATGTAAGCGGATATAGTTGAAGCTGGCCTAGTTGAAGGTAGATGGTGTTGTGGTTGTGTTTAACTGATATCAACACTCTAGAATGTCCGTGCTCAATAACAATATATACTCTTGTCTCATGGGCAAGTGATATTGTTACCGTTCTGGAAGCAGCCTTTCCCTTGTTAACAGCTTTTTATACTTAAAAAATGATTTATTTGACACGCAGGACAGTCAGAAAGTCTCTCACTCACTCTCTGCAAAACCAACGACTTGTTTCCGTGCGAACTGATGTATGCGTGTGACGAAAGTTTCTACGTTATACTTACTCCCTATACAAATTTCATCATTTCTTACAGCCTTGATCATGTTAATAAAAATTTTATTTCAGTATAAACTGAACCTTAAAGCAATAATAATGCTATCAAACTCAACTATAATGTGCCATCAAACAGTGTACCAGATATTGACTTCACTTTCCAGAAAACTCTGCATCGTAGAACTTTTTACTTAAAAAAGTCATTTGTAAACACATATACATACACGCACTTGAGATAGCAAGTACCGCGCTACCTGCTAATTATGAACGTCTTACATAATGTGTGATACATTTACGGTACGTGTAAGATAGGTATGGTATAAGATGGCACAGGCGCCGTAACTACGGTGTTTGCAGACGTACGATATCACGCAGGCAGACGGTGATTGGCCAGGACGCAGTACTTGAGTGTGGTGACCGTCCTTGTACAGTCAGTGTTGTTTGCAGAGGCTAGGCAAGCAGACATAGAGCAGTGACAGCAAGGACAGCGTATCGACGCACAACTTACAAGAAGTGTCTCATGTATTCTGAGGTCTCGCAAGCAGCCGCAGATAACTTCACACTACGAGGCAACGGTTAGCGCTGCTCCAGGTATGTATACTATAGTAATGATGGTCGCAGAGTGATGTGCAGAGGCTAGGCAGACAGACATAGAGCA
>PNEQ01051627.1:0-12855 GCA_003012365.1 Medauroidea extradentata
ACGTTGCATTAATTTTCTATTCAATATTTTATTTTGAAAATTTATTTATATTCGATAATGTATTTGTACACAACCCTAAAATCAGTTATCGAAAGTTGAAAACGTTATAATAAATACAAAATGTAGAGTTAAAATTAATGTATTTACTATGAAGACAATCCAAGGTATAATTCGTAGTCAGATCGTTGAGCTAGACGGCACGGCGCCGCAGCGCCAGAGATATTCTGCCTTCAACCTGCCGCCAAAACAACAGCGATTCGCGAAACTCGCCAAGAGGGGCATAAATAATAATTTTATACTATCCTTTTCGTTTCTTCCACTGACACCCCCCATCTATCTCGTAAAACCAAAAAGTTTCTCGCTTACTATATTTTACCCTGCATTTCCCGGTCAAAAATGTTCATGCCATCGTTAAATTTTTTTTTTACATAGTAAATAATTGTCATAAAGAAAATTAAAGGATAGCGTCATTGGCAGGACAGTTCATTAATACTCTGTAATTTTCTTAAAGTCAATTGACCGAATAGTTTTCGATTGGTGATGAGTTAGGTTTCTGCGATTTATCGGGCGCGCAAGCATGACTTGGCTTGCTGTAGCTGCGAAGGACCCAAAATGGCGGACGATTATACCTAGTCTTTATAGAGCCCTAGTTTTGAGCGGTAAAGTTTTGGTATGTTATTAAGCATGCTCGACTAGTTAGTGTGCCAAAATTCAGCTTTGGACTAATTTTTTGGAGGTTAAAACCTTTGTTTCCTGGCCTCAGGACTGTGTAGCTAGTCTCAAGAACAAGACTGTGGGACACAATATTCCTAGAAGTGAAAACCACCCAGCGCATCATCTGGTCGTGTCGCCCAGCAGGGAGTCTGTCCCATCCCCTCCACTGCGATAGTCGCGCTCTTCCCCCACTCTAACACGCCTCCAGCCCTCCAAGGTCGGCTAGGGGAGGCCGTCACCAGGCCGCACCAAGTGACGGTGCCCGAATTACGCAAAATCTAGCTTCTTACTAGCGAAATAACTAACGATTTTCAATTGTGACCAAATTATATTTTGATATCATTTTGTCCAGAACAGAGAGATCTACGCTGGGAACATTTTCTTTTTGCAGTAACAGTTATGTGTTGAGAGATAATTAACTGCAAAAATCATAGATTGAAGCATTTTTTTCGCATGTATTCAAACATAATATTCAACTTTTCAAATGTTACAATCAATGATACATCCTTTAACTCTTCCAGGAAAAAAACAGAAATTTTTATGTCCACAGGCTCACTCACAAAATTACAAGTCATAAGACACCGCGTTCGTCTACTTCTCTCCTGCTGCATAGCGCCCTTAAGCATCAGATCCTCATCTCACGGGCCGTTGTTTTCCCTGTACTGATAGCTGTCTCCCGCAGGCTGTCCAAACTCCCTCAGGAAGTGGAAAACCTTTGTTGTTCCGGTATCGACGACACGTTGGGCTACCAATTTGTAACAAGCCCCATGTTGGGTGGACAAATTGTAACGTTTCCATCTCATACAAGTACCCAAGACCCACTTGGGCCGACAAATTGTAGCACACCAGTCCACCTAGAACAGTGCACTAGCTCGACAATCACCCAGCCAAAAAGGCAGGGATGAAAACTGGGACATTTTTCTTCATCTGTAGTCAAGTACTCCGGAATTTACTGGCAGTACATTTGTAGGTTACGTCGCCTTGTAGACAAAATTTAGAATTTTATTTAGAAATTAGCAAATTCAGAGAAGTTAGTCAAGAAATGATACACTTCACTATGATCCGAAACTTGGTTTATTAGATTTTTAGCTTACATCGGCACAAAATACACTGTTTTAACACGGTGGATACGGTTCAAAGAAAACTCCAAGCAGAAATGCAGCGAGACTATATCAGATAATTCAGCGAAATAAAGTCAGAAAATTTAGTAAACGGTGGAATATACACACGCGGCGAAGAATAATGAGTAGCCATCCTGGCTCTCTGCACCTAGTGCCCTACATGCATGGGCGGAAACAAATTTTGTAGAGTTTAAGCTTGTCCGAAAGAAAGGTTAAAGAAAGGAGACCGCGGTGCTACTCATGCATGTTAAGTTTCCACTCCCAAACTTCACTTCTTAAAGTATTCTTGGGCCACAGCCCCGCACACGTCCGCTCTGGATCAGTTACGACTTATTCACTTATTCTAAAACATGGCGGAGGCAAAACATTCTAGAACGAAGGGCGAAGGGGCGCCACACGCTGTGCTCTCATTGGCTGGTTCTCGGTGGCGTGACCGTCATTCATTCAATTATCTAGAACCCTATAGGGCACAATCATAAACTACGCATTAAAACAACAAACGGCGCCAAAACTCCCACGGAAAAAACTAGACACAAAAAGAAAACAAAGCTACTGCCTCCTACCACGGCCACCTGGCCATAACGATAAACATTACATCCTATCTAGAACATACGAGAAACAAAGAACTGCGTTTCTACTCTCCCCTTCTGGAATCGAGACCACTGAAATAAAAGTTACAATCCTAAATATTATATTATAAAAAATTACGATTACATAAAATACAGATTCTCCCGTAAAATAAAATTCCCTTGTCTTGCAATGCTACAGACTTTCTACTAATTTTTCAAGGACCGGCGTAAATTACATTTAATACTCAATTTATTATTCAAATATTTAAGGTTTTAATTTGCAAAGTTTCTATTTTTTTTCTCTCTCTTTTTAGAACTGATGAAGTTCGCTAATGATATATAAACCAGAAATTAGCTTCGAATGGAGAAAAAATTATGGAAGACTTTCCGCTCTACAGCAAGCATTGCATGATATGCCTCTCTCACACCCGACTTGTAATTAATTTTTTATACTCGTGTAAATACGGCATTCCTTATGGGACACCTTTACTTTTCAAAGTTATTTAGTTTCGTTTTTTGCAATCTTCTCTTCCAGAAAAGCTTTGGCATGAAACTCTATAACAGATTCAAGGTACTACTTGCCATAAACATATACAAAAGAAACACTAGGAATAACAGAACATGCTGTGGCGTGCTAGAAAGTGTATTAATTACACCGACATTGCACAATGTCTGTAATTGTAAAGTAAATTACATAACAGAAATAATGCATAGGTAAAATATGGTTTCACATTTCTCAGAAAGAATTTTAATGTTAAGGCCTCACCAATTAGTTTTGCAATGGTTTCGAAAATATATATTTTTAACACAAATTAATACATACATCAATAATTCATTCTTATAGTTTTAATGCTTATACATTATAGTTTGTATATGAATTTTTCTGTTGCAATACACTAAATAGATTTTTAGATTTTTGCCCCTGAAATATGCAATATTTTGTTGTGAATATATGCCAAAATTATGGAAAATAATTTTTTGCCAGTCAACGGTACATTATTTTTTAAAAAATGCTGCCAAAATTCTGTATTGTATAACTGTACACGGTCTCAAATTTTTTGAAGCATTTTATTTTAAAAATATTAGTGTTATTTGCAATTGTTTGAAACAAATGAAAGGAAATGGCCTTAAGAAAATAGCTGGAATATTATATTACTCAAAAATTCAAGGGCTTTTCAAGGACTGGATTAAGTCAAAGACTTTTTCAAGGCCTTTTAAGGACATGGTCAAAGTTCCAGGACTTTCCAGGACCATAAGAACCCTGAATTTATAATAAAAATATTGTATGGGTGGTACAGCTTACGGCTGTGGTGACACCCATTGAGTTGACTGCACGTTGATTTGGGGCTCGTAGGCTACCACCGTCCCCGAGTTGTGATGTGACACAAGATTCTGCAATGGATCAGCACCAGAATGATTGGTCGGGGGAAGTGGTAGTTCCCCTAGAAATCCCGCCGACCAGTGACATTGTCCGGAAGGTCTCCCACATGCGAAATTCCTGGGTTCACTTGGTGGGGGTCGAACCTGGATCGCCGTGTTGAAAGGTGAGCAATCTGACATTCAGAGGTTCCTTATTGACATGAGCAGTATTAATTTACAAATAAGAGTGAGCTGTAATTTTTTATACTTTGTACTACCCAGATTAGAATCGTCTTTGACTGTTTGAGTGTAGTACACGTAAAAGATGTTGCCGAAAGATTTTCTCCAGGTTCTTCTGTTTCCTTAACCCAATTCGCATTGTGAAACTTCTCCATAATGGGCGGTACTTCGTTTGTAAGCATATTTTTCGAAGCAAAAATAAGTTTAGAAGATGACATTCCTGTTCTCTATAGTAACTTTTGAAATGTTTGCAAGATTTACATCAAAATTAGAAAGGATACCAAACCTTTTGGAATTTAAATATATTGGTTTATATTTTAAAAATGGTGACCATTTCAAAATTTAAGTTAATTTGCTATATCTCAGACATCATTCATTTGATTTTAACACAAATGGATACAATAACAGCACTTACTGTTCGCGTAACAATCACAGTACTGTAACCAGCAACTTCTAACATTTTGAGGTTTTTCTTGCAATAACTCAGGAACCTTTTATCTGAATTTGACCAAAATGTCTGCTGGAAGAAGTTTATAATGAAAGTAAATCATTACTTATTAACAAAATCTGTTATGTCTACCATTTTGAAAAATAGTTTAGTAATAATTGTTAATGTCAAGTACCTCAAGAATTGTTTCTCTAATTTAACCGAAAATTCGTACAGAGACATTTCTTAGTAAAAGCATTGCATTCTGGGTAACTTAACCTCAAGTGTCTGCCATTAGGAAAAATAATACTATCCAATATTTTGAGTTTTATATTCCAAAAACTTAGTAGCCATTCTGATGCTGACCAAAATTTATGTTGTGTTAGAATATGAAAAAAAAAAAAAAAAAACTATAAATTTTTATAACTTAACCTCTTAAGCCTGTTACTGATACTTCAAATAAGAGTAGTAGTAGTAGTTTTAGAATATTTTACATCTCAAGATATGTTTACATAATTAAAATAAAATTAGTAACACTTATCTGACTGTCTCCTATATTTGGATGTACATAATAATTTTATTTAGCACTTAATTATATTATAACGTCACATTTTGTGTCAACCATTTTGAAAGTATACTTTAATTAAAATTTAAGCTCTATACAGGATATCTCAAGAAGAACGAATTCAATTAAAACATAAATTTCTACAAAGTCTTTTATTTTGATTGATTTATTATTGAATGTTTTCACAATTTTGAAAAAATGAAGCACCGTAGTTTAAAGCTTAGTAGCAATAACTATATTACTTCACAAAAAATTATTTTTTAACATAGCCTTTTAATTTTCTCTCTTTAAGACAGCTACATTTGACCAGTTTTTTCATATTAAATAAATTAGTTTAAATTTTGTAAACAAAAAAAGTTACATAGAACTACATAATCAGAGTAATACATAGTGAGTAATATAACCAAAAATGTGAACCATTTAAAAGATAGCACCATCAAACATTTAAAAATGTATCTTCAACTAACTTTTACATGCGACTTTGCTAGCATATAAATCGGCCATCAAAAAGATGCCACATTTGAAACACTTTGGAAGTTGATGTAGTACGCCTCGGTTTGGGCCCTCGACCCTCACCGTCGCACTTACGCTTTCTAAGTCAGGCCTTTGGCCCTCTTTATGTTCCTGCGGCCTGGGCCCCCCGATAGCAGCGTCATCTAGTGGAGTTAGACATCGTGAACATATTCTCAGTGTTCAAATATCTCTGTGTACTAATTTTCATTGTTGCGAGAATATTCATTGTTGCAGGAATTTATAATATTAATATGTATGTGTATAAATACATACATATATTTTCCGCTAATTTTAACAAAATTGTAACAGTTATTCTGCTATTCGGGGTGAAGTCAAATCCAAAATATCAGAGATCATTAAAATCAGTCTAGCTGTTCTTGAGTTATAAATGGTGTAACTAAACATACTTTGTTTTACATATATATAAAATGACACAATAAAAGTTTATCTGATTTTCATGTAAATTTTTATTTCCGCAATAATCAACTGGTTACAGATTTGAACTCAAAGTGTAACGTTGTCCTGGTTGACATAGAATTTGTCAAAGGAATAAACACCAACATCAGTTCAGTAATTATGTATTTCTAAGTAAAGTACATAATACCATGCTGCATACCAGCCAACCTCTTTTAAAGGCACTGTTATATACATTGATGTAACTGATAATTATTCTAAATATAAGAAATAATATCATGTTAGTGGTAATCTTGTAGCATTACAAGACAAGAGGTTTTATTTTACGGGAGAATTTGTATTTTATGTAATCTTATTTTATAATATAATATTTAAAATTGTAACTTTTATTTCAGTGGTCTCGGTTCCAGAAGGGGAAAGTAAAGACGCAGATCTTTGTTTCTCGTATGTTCTATATAGGGTGTTATGTTTGTCGTTAAGGCCAGGTGGCCTTGGTAGGAGGCAGTAGCTTTGTTTTTCTTTTAATGTTCTAGTTTTTTCCGCGGGAGTTTTGGCGCCATTTGTTGTTTTAATGCGTAGTTTATGATTGTGCCCTAGAGGGTTCTAGATAATGGAATGAATGACGAAGGTCACGCCACAAAGACCCAGCCAATGAGAGCACAGCGTGTGGTGCCCCTTTGCCCTTCGTTCTGGAATGTTTTGCCTCTGCCATTTTTTAGAATAAGTCGTGACGCGATCCAGAGTGGACATGCGCGGGGCTGTGGCCCACAAGACTCTCATTAAGTGAAGTCCAGGAGAGAAAATGTAACACGTACGGGTAGCACAGCGTCCTCTAATCGACAACCTTTCGTTTCGGACATTTTAAAGCTCTACCAAATTCATTTCTGCCCGTACGTGTAGGCCGTTAGGTGCTGAGAGCCAGGATGGCTACTCATTCTTCTTCGCTGCGTGTGTATATTTCACCGTGGGCTAAATTTTCTGACTTTGTCTCGCCTAACTGTCTGATATAGTCTCGCTGTGTTTCTGCTTGTAGTTTTCTGTGAACCGGATCCACCATGTTAAGACAAACAGTGTATTTTAAATATAGCACAACTAAAGGCTGTGGATAGTGCATTGTAGCTCAAGGGAAATACAGAAATATTTCTGGGTTCTACGAGTCTTTTGACTGATAATGTTAACACACTTTATGTCAAATAAAGGCACAGGAAAGAAATAGGCTTTTAAGTTATACTTTAACTTCTTGTTACTTTGAAAACTACAAATGGCACTTATAAATTAGGTTTCCGCAAATTTTTTGTAAATAAGAGAGCAAAAAAATTAATTTAATACCATTTTTGTAACTTTTGTGTAGCTACATGGAAAATTGTAGTTAGTTATAAACTTCACTAACGTTTCTATATATATATATGAATTGTCTTACAATGAATAACCAGTTTATGCAATATAAATCATTATTTTCTTTGTAATGAACTGTCTTGTTTTCTCTATGGGTTACATTTTTAATGTTTTTATACGTCTCAGCAACAAATCTTAACCAATGGTGTGTGTTCATAAACATATACATTCTTATTAATATATTACATCTGAAATCTCAATGCCCGTCACTCATGTAAGACTATGCTTAAATGTAGACACACTTATCATTCTAAAAACACCACATTGGAAATGATACAATACCTACAGTAGGAGTATGTCCCTTATCAATAAAGTTTGCTACTTATTGATAAGCACATTGTATACTGGCTACCATGCTACAATTCATATAAAGTTTACTATCAGTAAGTATTAATTTGTCATGATGTATGAACTATTAATTTTCTACTGTGTTTTAGAATACAAGTTAAGACTTTTCCATACTATGCAAACCTAAAATGCAGGTATGGTAATAATCTTTTCCTAACATTCTAATGCTATAGCTATCACCAAAAATTCATTTGCATTCACAACAGTTGGGTTTTAAATGCCGTAACATATACCACAAGTTATTGTGAACAATAATGTGATTTGAATATTTTTGACATAGAAGCTGTAGTGGAGAGAAAAAAAAAAAAAAAAAAACATTGCAAGTAACAAGCAAACATTTTTTGAACCCTTGAAACTACAGTAAATCTGACAAATCAGCAGACACTCCCCTTCTTTCTCCACTACCTTTTACACATACATGCTCTTGTATGTGTTCTGTGTTTTAAAAGGTGACTGCGATCAATATTTGTCTCAACTCCTCACCTCACACCCAACCATTCCTACCTGGAATCATGACGGGAGAAAAGATGGTGCTCGAGAGAAGTGTAACACACAAAGTGACTCATTTACACACTGTTTGAGATGAGGAAAATGCCCTATGGCATGGTGTCACCTGAAAATGTCCTGTCATTGCGGCAAAAACCAGTGTACTTATCCCAAATTATGTGACCTTTTTATGAATTCCCTGAACTCTTACTAATTACCTTGACAGTGGACAACCTGACTTACCACAGTAATAAGAACATTTGGGATTTGGGGGTAAATGGATAAGTCTTGCATAATGTATGAATCTAATGTGAATAGCAGAGTTTGGTGTGTGTGTGGTAGAGTATTTTACAACTTTTTTACCACAAAAAAAAAACTGGGAGAGAGACAAACGGTGATGCAAGCTATTTGTAAGTAAACACATAATGAAAACAGGAAGAACATAATTAGCAGTACAAATTTCAGATTCTTGCTTGCAAAATTATACATAAATATCCTGTCATCTTAATCATGCAACCCAAAATGTATGGTGTCAAGACTTAAAAACATAAGTGGCAAACAAAATCAGCAATTGTCATACTAGGATAATAATAGTACAATACAGAGAGAAAGATAAATGCCTTATCCTCATGCTACAACATGCATAAAGTGAAAGGAAAACTTAAATAACGCACCAGTAAGAAAACTTGCTGGAGGCGGCCAATGGTCCAACGATACCAGTGCGTGTCAAAGTCTCGGCCATCTGTGTCGCAACGCACCAGATGCTCTGACAGAATCATAATGAAGCGTTGAAAAATGATGAGGAAGAGGTTCTTTTGGTCAGCCTGTGCACCTTCAAGACGCTCTTCCATGCGCTCCACCACTTCTTCGCTAGGCCGCTCGCGCTCCTCTCCACCCTTATTATTGTTGTCCGTTTCGTCGCTGTCTTCGCTGTCACTCTCAGCACGCCGCAGCCTTTCACGTGCATCCCCTAGTTCACGCCCCAGTCGCTCTACGTGCTTATTCATCTTCCGTATGGTGAGATGCAGAACCTCCCAGATATACAGCCTGAGCAGATACAACACAACTCACACATTGCCACCAAAGCCACTCAGCACATTAAAAGATTCACACACTGCCTGCCCACTTCCTGCCGTTCGATTACCAAACCTGATCTTCCACACATTGTTTCCTTCCATAACCAATCAGACAGTATCCTACTAACGTCCATTCAACATTAAAGAAAACCATCACCAAACATTTCACTGTCAGCCAAACACTCCACACGTCCTGTCCTACTATCAAACCACGCACTGTAAAAATATAGTCCTTCCACTTCTAACCACTATGGGAGGTCTAGCAAAGAGGCTTGACCAAATTCATGAACAATTCCTGTACAGATGTATAGAAATTTAAAAGTACACACTGCAAAAACTGAATTCAAAATTAACACTTTTCTAAGTTCTCAAAAAATTTTACAAAAAAAATAATTTCCCACAACAATTTCAGAGATTCAGCAAAATGAAATTACAAATTACTGATTAATAATGGAACAGTAGGCTTAACACACACAAAGAAGTTTGCATTGGAAATGCACCAAAATCATTTAGTTGAAATTTCTGAGCAAATCCTATGCTACTATCACCGTAAAAAAATAGCAATCGACAATATAAAAAATGTATACTTGTAAACAATACAACTTTAAGGAGGCAGTACATTAAATTAATTTGGTGGTTACTACTGGTGTTAGGTAATGATTGTAGTTAATACTGTGATTAGTTTTTCGACTTAAATTACCATATGTATGCTAAAACTTTGATATAGTAATTAAATAATATGTTATTAAATGTCATTTTGTTTCACTTTAAATGTTATCTGAGAAACATTTTACTCATGAAAGTGAGTAATTCATTAAACAATGGTATGCATTTTGTGGCATGTGTGCATATTCTTTATTTTCAATAATCAGAAAATTTGTTTCCTCTGAAACTCATTCAGCACACAATTTCAACTTGTATCTGAAATGAAGATTGAATGTACATAACATGGAACATTATATAAACAAGCAACAAAGGCAACTTGTAATGCCGCATAGGTTCAATAACTCAATTAATTACAGTATTTCGATACTAATAGTCGTTTGGCTACTATTATTAAAAACCAATTATTGGCAAAAAGAGCCTGCATAGTGGAGCCATTGTAACCAACAGCGGTACTCCATGCTGCCTGTCTCGATGAGTGGCAGCTAGGTATGTGTGTGGACAATGGGTGGGTTAGAAAGAGTAAGTCACCACATGCCCCCGGAGGCCGTGCTGCCATAAGACTGGCAGATGAAGCTTTTATAACTCACTGCGTGTTTGTAAAAACCTGACACACTAGTTGCAAATGACTGAAACCGATGGCAGGGCACATGTATCAGTTTCAGCTGGGCCTCAGACTCTTATTTAAGACAGGACGTGGGCTGTTACTATAGTTAATATTACGTGTTGCAATCTGTGGCGAAGCGAAGTTCCCCAGTGTTCTCGGAACAAGCTAGATTCAACATTTCAAGATGATGGCCCGGAAACTGTGCTTGGTTGATGCGACAGCATTCATTGAAATTATTGTGATCTTATAATTTGAAATTAAAGTGGCTCCAAATATAGTTTTATTTATTACTGAGAAACATGATGCTAAAGTTTTGTGTCTTTTGACATAAGTGGCAACTACACCCTGCAATTAAAATTTACTTTAAATTTTTTCTTTAAAGTTTCTGGTGCTGAACGATGTTAAATTTTTTCTGTAAGTAACCTTAGAACAGAATACTGTGATGCAATTCAAACCTTCGTAGATGACTGCAAATAATTATGAGTAGAAATAAATGGTAATTTGACACATGAAATAGTTTACAATAAATAAGTGTTGTATGTATTTATGAAAATTTAGTAACAAATGCTACAATGTCATGCCTGCATATTCAAGTCTTCTGCATTTTGTTTGTTGTGCATTATTTAATAGTTTCGTTAACTACGTCAGTTTACATAGGCACAGCATAAATATTATTTTGTACAAACATTTTTAATGGATGCACCCATATGAGTTTTTAATGTTTTCTGCAAATAAAATGTACTCTCAGTGGGGTGTATGAATCCATCCATGATCATCGCATAACAGAAAAATCATGTAGGCTTTCGTATTTTCAACATCACATTTCGAACAGAGACATTATTTTCGTCTGGTTTTCAAGCAATAAAAACACAATAATCTTAAAATATGCAAATTTAAACTGTTTGACAGTACCTATTGACCGTCTAGAAAAAATTTTAGAAAGAAATAACATGCGAGATCAATCAAAAATACGAAAAAAAATTTCATAATTTTTTTTTACTTATAAATTTGTGAAAAAATAAATTGATCTACAATACAGATCTCCAGTAAAAACCAATAATTTGCATGGATGTGATGATAATTAATAACGTGATATCTTGCATACCTGGAAAAATGATTGATACATCACGTCACACTAAGGAATGCAGCAGATATTTAGACTCCGAAAAATACAAATTAGTAGAACTTTACTGATAGAGAATATTTACAGAAAATTTTAAATTGCTCCATCTTGAAACAATACAAAACTAAGTATACTTCAGTAATATAAATTCAGTAGTTGTGTTACCATTATATTAATACGAGCTATATAATAAGATATCTATGATGTAACAAAATAAGCTAAGTAAATTAATATAAGCATTCAGTTAACTCTCGTTACAACCTCCTTTAAAACACATAACCTTGTTTTTACGAGCCTTAAGCGAGGAAACGTAAAAAATTAGGGTCAAAAAGGTGAAAATTGAAGGAAAATTTGCTGAAAAATTAATTTATTCATTCATGTTACGTTTTTCTTCGAGAGTGCTGTACTGTATGAAACACACTACTAAAATAGATAACACCCCCTCTGACTGTCCATGCCAGCCAATACCCATTCACCTCCCCCCCGCCAAGAGACAGATTGTGTTTGTATGTGCACACATCGACTAACGTGCCTTGCTACGTCGCTGCTGCAACTAAACCACACCAACCCCATAAACCGTTTGACAGTCACGTTAGACTCGCGTCCTTGCTGCTTGAAAAGCAGACCATCATTATAGTCTTTCTCCACCCACTTTCTCCAAGCACCCATAATCTTTGTCCACATGTCTAGTGTGGGAATGGGTAAAAGGAGGGGGGGGGGGCGAAGGAGTGGAGAGAAACTTTTTTTGCTAATTACATTTCAGGGAAGAAAAAAAGAGGACCAGAATGGCATATAACCCATAAAAAAAGAAAAAAAAATGCCTGGCATTATGTCATCATTTTCCCCTCTAGCTTCACATTAAGTTATATACAATTGAGTTGAGCTTGGACAAGGGAACTGAGGAGCAGGCTATGTAAAGTGGCAGGGTAATGGTTGGGACCGCACAGCCCTTGGCTTGTCGTCACACCCAAGCTGCAATCCTGAGCTTTGTCTTCTCAACTTCATACTAAATGTATGAATGTATAGTAGGAAACTGAGGAAAAGGCTATGTAAAGTGGCAGGGTAGTTGTTAGAACCGCACAGCCCTTCGCTTGTCGCTACACCCAAGCTGCAATCCTGAGCTTTGTCATCTCAACTTCCTACAAAATGTATGTATAGTAGGAAACTGAGGAAAAGGCTATGTAAAGTGGCAGGGTAGTGGTTGGGACCGCACAGCCCTTCGCTTGTCGCCACAC
>PNEQ01051628.1:0-12855 GCA_003012365.1 Medauroidea extradentata
CAAATAAGGTTACAATATTTAAAAAACCCGTTAATTTTAAAATTGATGATCAATACGTAGTCTCAATCGATGGTTGTTACTACTTACGGTCATCTAGCTGCCATGTGAGGACACTGGTTACGTACTGTGAAGTGATAATTATAAAGGAAATATATTTTAATATGAAGGTTAAAAAAAGGGGGGGTAAAGTTGGGAGAGGGGGAGTAGGGGGTGTATTAGTTTGAGCGGGTTATAACACGAGTGTTGGTGAGTGGGGAAAGTAGAGGTAGGAAGGGGGAAATTCATCACGTGACTAACTGCCAATTAAATTAAAGTACGTGATAGGGGAAGGGAGAGGAGGGTATTAGTTAATATATACAAGTAAAAAGTGGTGGGGGGCGTCAGTGTGTCGATGGAGCTCGTCCGGGTAAGATGTGCCGGTAGTTGATTTAATTAAATAATTTTTATATAAAAAGTTTTTTATTAAATAGTTTCTTATTAAAAAACTTCTTACTGAAAAGAATTTTATTAAAAAGTTTTTAAAAAAAATATATTTATTAAATACGTGCGGGGTTATTAAGGAATGCGAAATCGAAATTTTTTTGGAAGAAACACCAAGATGGCGGCCGGAAACAAGATGGCGACCGAAAACAAAATGGAGGTAATATTTTTTTTCGGGATTTTTTGAAATTTTTTGGAAATTTTTTTTTAATTTTTTTTTTAATTGTCGAAATTTTGGAAAATTTTGGTAATTTGACACTCAAGGTCAAGGTTAAAGGTCAATGTTAAAGGTCAAGGTCATCCAACATGGCGGCCGGGGCCGTGACTTCACAACATGGTGGGTGGTGCCTCACTTGGGCGGGTGCCTCACTCCGGCTCCTGCACCAGAAGGAACATAATCATACTACTCCCTTCCAGCGATAGGAAAGCTTTGCTGCTCTTTTATCTATGGCTTCGCTAAGGGTGTTTGCCTTGCAGTACTTTAATCAGAGGAACTAGACCCAGGCTAAAGCCCTGAGGGGTCTAAAGGCCACCCCACGAGGCTCTCGCCTCATGGGACCCCGATCCAAAAGGTTGGATGTGGTGTAGAGTTCATGCCGTGTTTGGCATTAGCTAGAAGTACCGGGTCTGTCGACCTAACACCTCAACTTACCGTTCCGCCCCCCTAGTGGGGGCATCTTCTGGTCGTCGAGGCCGGGGGGGTAAGTGGCAAAGCCACCCCCTTCTTGCTCCCACCACCACATTGGAGAGTTCCATTAAGCTGCATGCAGTTTTTACACCTTTACTGCCCTCCCGCCATGCACCGGGTCACTAACCTTACACCCCATTGGGCCGGACAAGCATGACGGTAACAACAGCCAGAGGGTGCTCGCCGGAGCGCCTTTGGCCGTCCCTTATGAATGTACAGTTTACCGGTCTGTTAACCGACCGACGTGGGTTTCCCCCGAAGGGGAAGAACTCCCATGCCAGCGGGGATTACCCTCTCCAGGGACACCCCTCTACAATCCACCGGGCTGCCACATATAGCATGTGACCTCCCAGCTTAATGCCCTCGGGGACCGAAACCTATTTACGGTCCATGTATATCCTACTGTTGTGGATTGGGAAATAATTTCCTTTAGTTTAAGGCACTGGCTCATCGTACTCCCCGTGAATAGAGAGGGACAAGTCGGCCCCCACAATGCGTGACGCACACTACTAGGATCACTCCACTCCACCACACCGCACCACAGCACACCCACTGCCAGCTCGAGTCCAAACCCAATGGCCGGCTCTAAGGAGAACCCTTAGGCGGGGAATAGGCCATCCCGAGCTCCTCCTTACTCACCAGATGTGCGTTAACACCATACCAGACAACTTGGGAATCTTCACATCGAAACCCTTTGCCTTGGGCCGCACACTAATCTGACTGTCAAGGAGTCGACCAGCCGTATGTTTCCGGTAAGAGCTGTGACTGTCCATACCGCACCGCACAGTAGTTTGAGCGGGTTATAACACCGCACAGTAGTTTGAGCGGGTTATAACACGAGTGTTGGTGAGTGGGGAATGTAGGGGAAGGAGGGGGGAAATTCATCACGTGACTAACGGCCAATTAAATTAAAGTACATGATAGGGGAAGGGGGAGGAGGGTATTAGTCAATATATACAAGTAAAAAGTGATGGGGGGCGTCAGTGTGTCGATGGAGCTCGTCCGGGTAAGACGTGCCGGTAGTTGATTAAATTAAATAATTTTTATATAAAAAGTTTTTTATTAAATAGTTTTTTATTAAAAAACTTTTTACTGAAAAGAATTTTATTAAAAAGTTTTTTTAAAAAATATATATTTATTAAATATGCGTGGGGTTATTAAGGAATGTGAAATCGAAAATTTTTTGGAAGAAACACTAAGATGGCGGCCGGAAACAAGATGGCGACCGAAAACAAAATGGAGGTAATAAATTTTTTTTGGGATTTTTTGAAATTTTGAAATTTTTTGGAAAATTTTGAATTTTTTTTTAAATTGTCGAAATTTTGGAAAATTTTGGTAATTTGACACTCAAGGTCAAGGTTAAAGGTCAATGTTAAAGGTCAAGGTCATCCAACATGGCGGCCGGGGCCGTGACGTCACAACATGGTGGGTGGTGCCTCACTTGGGCGGGTGCCTCACTCCGGCTCCTGCACCAGAAGGAACATAATCATACTACTCCCTTCCAGCGATAGGAAAGCTTTGCTGCTCTTTTATCTATGGCTTCGCTAAGGGTGTGTGCCTTGCACATCACCATATCAGCTACTTTGAACGGGCTCGGCTTACAGTTCTTGTCATATGTCCTCTTATTTTGTTCATGAGCCAGATTCAAATTCTTCTGTGCTCGTTTCCAAATCTCCTTGATTTCCTTAGGATCATCAGGCAGCAAGTTCGACAGGGACCAAAGATTGGAAAGTTGTGAATTTGTTTTGTATGTAAACATAAGTTCTCCAGCTTAGTAGCATAAACTACGGGAGACAAGCTCAATGCTACAGCAAAAACAAAAGAAGAAAACACTCATCTCTAGGTATAATTCCACAGTTCACAACCACTGAAAGATAACAGATGATTGATGAAAAAAAACCACAATGTAAAAAAAGGAAATACATGTAGTACTTAGTAAAGAAGTGTGGCAGAATTCGAGTTTAAATATTGTGTATAAATGTAACTGCGTGTAAACAAGTGTCATTAGAAAAATTAAAAATGTAAACACTACTAATTAACTTGAACAGTAAGATCTTCCATGAAAATACTTTATTTATAACCTCCCTAAAAGGGAACAAGAACAGAACATGACAAGGAGAGGTCGTCCAAAGGTGAGTACCATAGCATGGCACTCCAGATGGGCTAGTCGTATGGCACTTTCAAAACATAGAGGACTAGGGTGTCTTTAACACCATTAACCCAATTTAGCACTTTAATAAAATTTTCTCTTCCTTCATAGTGAACAGCTTGACTAGACTCCAAGGTGACATATTACAAACTAACACATGAAACCCTGAAAATAGCTTTTAAACTAGGACACATTAAAACACTCAAAAAACCAAAGAAAACAAAATGTCACTTGCATGTCGTATAATCTCGATTTAAAAATCATAAGACAAATTGATGTCTGTAAAAACAACTACAATATTAAAAAATTTAGGAGTGAGTGTACCTTAAAAGAAAGAACATGAATTATGTGTACAATAGTGTAGCCTACCTAAAGTCAAATATAAAAAAAAAATTCTAATTTGTAAATACGTGTTCCGTTGTTGTTCAGTAAAACTGTATAAATATTAAATTAATAAGTGAATGTGTAACTAAATATATTTTTAAATAACACAGAAAATGTAAATGTAAACAAATTGTTATAATGTCGAAACAAACTAAAATCATTTATTTCTTTATTAATTTTCTTCACTCCATAGACACCTACAAATTGTTGGTAATAATAGGTGTGTGGAGTACCTACGTCAAACATACAGTTAATCACAAAACTACTATGTACAATATTTACAAACATTTCAACACTGTCAATAATAAACTGTTGCATAAAGATAGACATTTTCGCATTCTTGGTTACACAACACCAACATACAATATTGCTAAGTATACAGAACACTTTAAATCAATCCGAGTGAAAAATGTGCAACTATTTAAATTACGATTCAGTCCAAGTGGAAGTTGTTACAGTGGCTAAGATACTCTTCAATACTTTAGAAGGAATGATTAAGGAGATTATTTTTAATAGTGTTTTGAAATTTTCTTTTATTGGAAAGGCATAGTTGTTTATAGTTATTTGGCAGAGAGTCAAAGACTTTGGTCATGGAAAAGGGCCAGCGATGTCGTTGATAGGTGAATATTTATATTATTTCTTGTTTTATAACCATGTACTTCATAATTAATTTGAAACAGACCAGAGTTATTAGAAATGTCAGCAGCTTATAAATATTTAATCCAGATAAAGTAAGTATTCCTTCAGTTTTAAACAACTTCCTACAAGACTCCCTACCTGGTTTATTGCATATAGTCCGAACTGCCTTCTTATGAAGGATGAAAACTCTACTAGCAGTTTGTGAATCACCCCAAAAAATTACACCATAAGACATAACAGATTGAAAGTAAGAATAATAAACTGATTTCAGTGTTTCTTTCGAGGCTGTTTGGGACAGACACCTTAAAGAATAGCGGGCAGCACCTAGTTTCTTAATAATGAATTCCACATGTAATTTACAGTTCAATTTGCAGTCAAAGACTAGGTCTAAAAATGTACTGAATTCACATTTCTAATATGATTTTCATGGTATTTGATGTGTACATTGGTAATTTCTTTATTTTTGTAGTGAACTTAATACAATTTGTTTTATTTATGTTTGGCGTCAACCCAGTTACTGTTACATTAATGTAAGGGCCGGTCTTACCACCTCTGGGTAATATCGGGATAAATATTATCTTCTAGGTAGACAACAAATTGCGTCGAACTATAGGTAGGCCTAACTAGAGGATACATTACTGTCCATTGAAGAAAACAAAACCTGGACAGAAGTAGTGCCCCCAGAAAATTGACGTGTCATCGGAAGCAAGTGGGTTTTTAAAATTGAGTACGACAAGGAGGGACAACCATTACAATATAAAGCTGGACTGGTGGCAAAAGGCTTTGAACAAACAACCAATCAGAGTTGGGAGAAATCTATGCCTCTGTAGCAAAACTGAGAACAGTGCGGTTACTTCTAGCAGTTGCTACTCACTTGAACTTGCCTATATACTAAATGGATGTGCAGAGTGCATTTCTGTATGGGGACATGGAAGAAGAAGTGTACATGTCTAAGCCTGGAGGGGTAGAGGATAATGAAGATACAGTGTATCGACTCAACAAATCCCTGTATGGTTTGAAGAAGTCTCCAAAGTACTGGAACGAGAAATTTAACCAAGTGATGGAACAAGGTGGTTTTGAAAAATCGAAACACGACTGTTGTATATTCATGAAAAATACCATGAAGTCTAAGCTGTATGTGCTGATGTATGTTGATGACTTGTTGATTGTAGGGAGTGATTAAAGAGAAATTCGAAAGGTTAAATTGAACATGAAAAATAACTTCAAAATGAAAGACCTTGGGGGCGATTAAATATAGCTTTTGAGAGGTGCAGCGCAAAATTTGCACCTGCGCTGCGTTGCTTTGGTATTAAATATACAAATACGCAGGTGCAATGGTCACGTGACGGCGCAAAGTGCCTGAAAATCTGCGACTAGCAAATGGCTTGGCGCAAGTATGTCTGCGCCCTTCGCGCATGCGCATTGGACAATTTTCGGGTGTGTGAAAGTGAATTAACATAAAAGTTGGATGTCTTTATCTGTATACAGTGTTCTATGAACTTAATTATTTACGTTTTCGTGTACACATTTCAGCTTTTAATAGTTACGAAGTACAGTAGAAGTACGAAACTGAAATGTTTTTTTTACTAAAGAAGCAATTAAAAATGGGCAAAGATTTATCCTTTCCCCGGAATATATTTTGAGGGTATTTTTCCGTGCCACACGATGAGAAAATAGAGTTGGTTTGTGATGAGGTTATTTGTACCGTTAAAAACTTTGCTTAAAACTTTTATGCAAATGATAATGTAAATAAATAGCGAATATGTTTTGCAAGTACCTGTTTGGCTAATTGCTTAGAACAGTGACATTACCTCTCTATTTTCTTTGCTTGTATGGGGTGTTTCAACATCACATATTTCTTGCCGACTTATTTCCACATACGTGCTTTATATTTAAGAGTGATTCTGTTGGGATTCTCTTTATTTCATAAAACGGGAGGGCTATCATTTTAGTTTTAAGTCTTTCGTGAGACTTGCTGTCTACACATATCACACCCTATCTCGATGAACATTGAACTTACAATAATCTAGACCTAATTAAATTTATTGCAGTATAGTTGTACGAACGCCACTCGTATTCACTACACATTAGCAATGAATTATTTAGAAATAATCAACGTATCACGATTAACGACTCACTGAAAGACGAATGTCACATGTATAGCCCATTAGGTAGTAGGCTTACACTCACTAATACCATGCAACACAAGTTAAAATAACTTAAGTGAATTTCAAAACTAGGCCACTCAAATTAATATCAGTACAAATATAAAATGTATAAATAATTTTTGCTCTAATCGCGTCACACGTCTATCACTTTAGGCACTTTATTTTCCGTTAGCAACATAAAGAATGTAAAAGTTGGTTACAGACGAAAACCGCTCTGATGTGTTCTAATTGTGTTACAAAAATGCTGCTCTCCATAAATAATGCACTTAATTATTCACGAACACAAAAATGAACACACGCATCCACTACACTGAAAGAACCACGACATTATGGAAATTTACTTTCACACTTCAAAACACAACTACGACGTATACAATTGTAACGAAAACTTTGTAACAATTTTCCTTCATAATTTGATATGAACCTATATTTCTTACATCCTTGTTTAATCAAGAGAAGGCTACAAAATTTGACGTTACGAAGACTTTAACCAAAACATTACTTTTAGCGCGAGAAATGTTCACTGCTACATGGAAGCTATATCTGCATGTGAGCACGCGGGTGTGCAGACAGCTTTTGCCATTCAAGTGGCAGTGAGAATGATGTTACAAATTTTCTGATTGGCTTGTGTAAGTTGGAGAGGGGAGGCAGTTGCGCCGAGCCAAAATAGGCTCCGCCCCTTGCGTTTTCAAGTAAATTTCATTCCAACTACGACCCGAGGTGCAGGTGCAGAGCAGATTTCCTTGCGTTGCGCTGCGTCGGTGCAAAATGCAAGTGGTGATATTTAATTGGCCCCTTTGGAGAGGCATCGAACTACCTGGGAATTAACATCGCACAAGACAGAACGGAAGGAACACTCAAGCTGAACCAAACACAGTTTTTGAAATCAGAGCTGGTCAAGTATGGGATGTAATAATGTAGATCTGTAGCAACCCTATGGACCCATCCTTCAAGATTTCGAAAGGCGACCAACAGCCTGAAGACAGGGAACTTGAAACGAAGTGTCTTAAATTAATAGGAAGCTTGATGTAAGCAGCTGTAGGAACCAGACCTAACTTGTGTGCTATGCTGAGCTTCTTGAGCAGGTATCATAATAATGCTGGTGAATTACTTTGGGCAGCCCTCAAAAGAGTGTTGTGGTATATCAAAGGAACCATAAATGTGTCACTAGTCTATAGACTTCTTTCATCGGCTCCAACAGTGGAAGGATATGTGGACGCTCTGACTGAGGAGGTGACCAGGACGACAGAAAATCTACTTCCGGAACTTCATTCCGAGTGCTGGGGTGCACTGTGACGTGGAGTTCAAGAAAACAACATTCGGTTGCGCTCTCGTCTACTGAGTCGGAGTATATGGCACTCAGCTCAGCAGCTTGTTGGCTGAGGGGAGTGATGAACGACCTTGGGATATTATGTTCGGAGAAGCCAAAAGTGCTATACCCTTACCAGCACAGTAAGTCCCCAGGATATCCTAGGGACATCCTTTGAGGATATTCGGGTACATGCGATCCAAGGGATGTCCTAGGGATGAATATTTCGGATGTCCGAGAGCTCCGAAAACCATGTCCCTAGGACGTCTCAAGTACCTACTCGAAAAGTACATCACATCCCAGGAAGCTCCTTGGAAGACGAATTTGGGTCATCCTAAATTCCTCATCTGGGGAGCTCCCAGGGATGTCCTTACAGGGAGCTCCCATGCAGCTCCTCTGAGGAACTCCCTGGGATGTCCGAGCAGGAGTTATCTGGGATGTCCGAGCAGGAGCTCGCTGGGATGTCCGAGCAGGTGCTCCCTGGGATATCCGAGCAGGAGCTCCCATGGATGTAGTGGATTTCTAGGCAAGTTCCTAATATGACCACTAGATAGCACATGATATCATTTAAATATACATGAGGTTTGTTGCAATTAATTTAGTAGATAGGCTAATTCATAACATTTATATATGCCTCAAGAAATTTGGTAAATTTATTAATTTTGACACACATATTTTATTTTTACTGGTAGACTTTTCGAAGTTGAAGCATTAAAAGAAAATTTTACTACAGACGAATTGTGTATTCAAAAGATTTTAAGAGGCTGCATTAACAATTATGTGTATTTGAAAAAGGAGTTCTGTTCTGGTAGCCGCAGTGTGCACATCGTGCTCACTGTCATCTACCAGTCTATCAGACCTTCAGCTTCAGTCGCTCATCTGTGTGCTGGATACGTGACTGTGACCGTGACAACTAAGACACGCAGTGTGAGGGGTAACTATAGCTCGCAGGTCGGTTAGGCAGGCCAGTTAGTTTAGAGTTTTAATTTCTAGGCAAGCTTGCAAGTGCTTGACACCGAGGGACTGTTGAATGGTTTTGCTGTCTGCTGCTGTTTTAACAGCGCCAGCCAGTTTCTGCATAGCTTCTAGATTTTTTTGTTAGTATAGTATTAGTGTAGGCTATATTAATTCGACAACTTGAGTAGGTTAGTACATCCCACCCACTCGGGGGCCCCCCAGGCATCATGGCGGATGCCAAAAAACGAAAAGCGGACGACACAGTCCATACTCCCAGAAGCGCAAGCATGGATTCCGGGAGCGGATCCAACCAACAGGGACAACAGAACCCTGCCACTCAGGCCCCGAAGCCCGCCCTCCGCCCGATTACAGTCTACCATACATCAGACTGTACATATGGGATGGTCCTTGAACTGTTCAAGGACCAACTAAGTGCGCTAAAGGACAATCGTCTGGTCCCACAAGGGGGGGGGCAGTATCTACCCCAAACCATTGCAGACTACATGTTAGCTATACAGATCCTAGAGTCTGTAAGCGTGCCATTCAGTGTGCTAACCCCACGCAATGAGCTACCCATGAAGGTCGCAATCAAGCGACTAGACAGGTCACTCCCCATTGCTTGGATCAGGGAAGAGCTATGCGGACTTGGATTCGAGCCACTTAGCATAGAGCCAAAGCTATCCACCCGGGATCGCAAGCCCCTCCACATGTTTACTGTGGAACTGCCAAACACGGAGGCGTCCAAGGCCATCTTCGAGCTCCGCACCTTGTGCGGACTAATGATCAAGGTAGAAGACTACCACCGCCCCGAAGGCCCCCCGCAGTGCAGCAACTGCCAGAGATATGGCCACTCAAGCAAAGTGTGCCACGACCCACCTAGGTGTTGCCTGTGCGGCAAGGGTCACAAGACCACTGTCTGTGACCTTGAAAATAAGGATGATAGGTCCTCTCGATTTTGTGTTGGCTGCCATGGCAAACATGCAGCCAACTACAGAGGCTGCGAGGCCTACAAGGCCGAGAAGTGGCGTTTCCTGCCAAAATATGAGAGGCAGAAGCGCCAACAACAGAGTAAAGCCTCGCTGCAGGGACAGGGACAAACCTCCAAAAACTACAAAGCCCCTCGCGCCCCCTGGGCAAGACGGCTGGACCACCGTGGGTAGAGGCCCACAACAACGCACTCAGGAGCAAAACTTTGTCCCTGGATACGCCCTAAACGTACCTATACCCACGAGTAATAGGTAAAACACTTTTTACGCTCAGCAGGGATTCTCTGAGGTAGAATTCCCTGCACTGGCCAACCCTCACCGGCCCAGAGGCCAACGCCCCCCTCAAATGGAAACAAAGGGGAAAATGACCCCTAAAATAGCTCCGAAAAGTAGCAAAAAGCCCGCGCCTCGAGCAGGCGCAGCAGACTGCCAAGAAGGCTGCCCCCACCCCGCCCCAGGCGCCGCGCCAGGATAGGCCGGAGCGCCCGGCCAATCAGGAGCGCCCGGCCAATCAGGAGCGACCAGCTCAAGCCGAGCCTTTAAAAGGCTCCAGAAATGGCCCAGGACGCACTACTCTAGTTTCTTCCTTCGTGGGGTAAGCATCGCTCTCTCGCGGTGCTGCGCACCGGGATTTGCCGCGCCTAAAAGCAACGAAGGTGTGTAGCTCGTGAAGGGTGATGTGCTCACATGGAAGGGAAGGCAGCGACCATCTGCTATAGAGCGCGTCCCATGGGTGGCAGATATGGGAGCACCATGCTATGGTGTTGCTGGGAATATTCAAATACCAGCTCGTGCACCAACTGGCCAGCGCTTGCGCTGTCGGGGCGTCGGTGCGGCAGGCTGAGTGACTCGTAAGAAGATTGGCAAGCAACAGGAAGCTGTCTGTCGGAGAAGGGCGGCGGGGGACCGAGGTGCTAAAAAAATGCGAAGTGAAACGAACCGCCGTCTGGAACTTGCAGGCTGTGGAGAGCTGCTTGCATAGGGAACTGAAATGCGTCGGAATTTGGACATCGAGGTGGCTAAGCCCTTGTCAGGGCCCTGCCTGGCTAGCAGCGGTAGCTTCGGGATGGCGCGCCTAAAACCAGCCCGAAGATTTTGGAGGTACTACAGGGAGTGGTGCCCCTCCCTCCACCCTGACATGAAGGTACAGCTGCCAACACTGAAGAAGGAAGACGGCGACGGCGGACAGACGAGTCACTCAGCCTGGGGTGGCCTCTGGCCATGGCCGACAAACCGAAAATTATTCCTGTTGCCGACACTGCAGAGCGTGAGCTTGCTTGCGTTCGGGAGTGTGGGCGATGGCCGCTAGGAGCGCTCAGGCTCCTAGCACAAAGCTCTCTGAGCAGCGCCCTCTTCTCATTGGCTGTGGCCGCTAGCCAATGAGACGTCACAATTCCCCGACACACATCTTTCTTAACAAATTCGGAAACGAATTGTTAACTAAATATCCTACTTTCTCCATGTCATAACATTAATTATTGTGGTTTATTCCCTGCGCGCCCTGTCGCACAGCTTTTCCCAGTACCCTACTCTATTTGTACTGGTTTTTCTGTGCCCTTATCTATCTCTTGCTGTCTTCGGGGGTGAGTGCATGGCCACAATCGCAGCCATGCCTCCAGACAACCCTGCTCAGCCCATGAGGCCCGCGACCTCATAATACCTGCATGTTACCTAAGACGTATAAGGCTTAGCCTTGAGACGCAACTCAATCCCTCCTTGCGATATAACTAGTTACTAATGCATGCCGGAGTACCCATAGACTGAGACGGGGTACATGCTGGCGTAGCGGGATTTGGGGGCTCGCCAGATAAAAAAAAGGACGCACTAAATTGGAATGCCTGCGGGGTTAAAAATCAACTGTACGAACTAGAACAAGTACTACATATATACGAGATTGATATTCCCTCCCTCTCTCTTCTTAGATTATGGCTTAGGTATAGGTACACTTAGGGAAGTAGACATGGCCCCAATTGCGGCCATGTCCACCCAATCCCTCTCTGCCGCGATGCATGCCTCCTCTGCATGATACTTTCCCCTAGTAGGCGTATGGGGCTCAGCCCTGAGACGCACTTAGTCCCGCTCCTTCCCCGGGCCTCACACATAACTTAGTAGTTAGGGTAGGTTAGAAAAAAAATTGCCTTCATCACTGAAACCTTTCTGAAACCACAAACCAGATTAACAATATTCGACTACACTATTTACCGAACAGACCGCAACGGACATGGAGGAGGCACGGCCGTTTTAATTAAGAATAATATACAACACAACCCAATTAATATAACTAATCTACAAAATCTTGAATCCACAGCAATTAAATTAAAAAACAGAAACACGCACATCCATATGGCCGCGGTTTACGGGAAACCAAACTCGCAACTAACAACACACGACCTTAACAAAGTAATCGGTGAAGAGCAACACTTTTTAATCGCAGGAGACTTAAACAGTAAAAATACAGAATGGAATTGTAGAACAACAAACAGACGCGGCAGAATTCTAAGTGAACGTGCTACTAGAAATAACTATACTATCTTCTCACCAGAAACCCCTACGCATTACCCAACAAACGGCGGACAGCCAGACATTTTAGACATTGCCTTAGTGAACATCCCAAACGCGAGAATCGAGTCAGAGACTTTAGATGAATTATATTCAGATCACTTTCCGGTTTTAATTAAAGTTACTTTAAATACACACAGAAACAATAACCCGTTCCAAACTAAAATCCTTCAAACAAACTGGAAAAATTTTTAATCAGACTTAACACAAAAACTAACAGAAATACCAGTAATAAATGACAGTGAAGACCTAAATTTCGAAGTTAAATTATTAACAGATACACTAACTGAAACTCTATCACAGAACACCGAATTTCTCAATAAACGTCAATACACAAGGCAAAATTTCCCGGAAATTGATTTTTTAATTGTACAAAAGCGACAAGCACGAAACAGATACCAGAGAACTAGAGACCCGCGGGCTAAAAACGAATATAACCGACTTAAGAGACAGGTCAAACAGCAATTAGACAACATTAAAATAAACAAATGGAGCAACGCCACTTTAGAAGCGACGCAAAACCCTAGAGAGATGTG
>PNEQ01051629.1:0-12853 GCA_003012365.1 Medauroidea extradentata
CCTGGTTGCTGTACATATGGGCTTCACCGCCTGCTTGCTGTACATTTGGGCTTCATCGCCCGGTTACTGTACATCTGGGCTTCACCACCTGGTTACTGTATATTTGGGCTTCACCGTCTGGTTGCTGTACATCTGAGCATCACCAACTGGTTGCTGTACATCTAGGCTTCACCGCCCGGTTGCTGTACATATGGGCTTCACCACCTGCTTGCTGTACATTTGGGCTTCATTACCTGGTTGATGTACAATTGGGTTTCACACCCTGGCTGCTGTACATCTAAGCTTCACCACCTAGTTGCTGTACATCTGGGCTTCGCTGCCTGGTTGCTGTAAATCTGGGATTCACCACCTGGTTGCTGTACATCTGGGCTTCACCCCCTGGTTGCTGTACATCTGGGTTCCACCATCTGGTTGTTGTACTTCTAGGCTTCACCATCTGGTTGCTGTACATTTGGGCTTCACCCCCTTGTTTCTGTCCGTCTCGGCTTCACCACCTGGTTGCTTGGTTGAGTAAAATCTTTGTCTTAGCAATGCTAGAATGTGCTGTGATTTAAGGCAATTAATTGAGTCCCTGTGAGCATGTTGTTTGTTAGCTATCTTACGAGCTGACTCTTCCCCTTGTACTAATCATAATATCTGAGGCCTTATATATTCACAATTTTAACTTCCTGTGTTCAGGATATAATTTATGTTATTTTTAAGGTATTGTCAATAACATCTGTGTATTCTTTTAGCCCGTTTCTGTTTTAAATTTTTTATGGTGAATATGGCTTATGGTGCTTAAGTTGCAATAATTGTATGCCTGATTGAGGCGCAGATAGAGACGTTGGCTAGTAAATTTGAGGTTTTAAGTGCAGAATTAAGCAATTTTGAGAATACAGTTGATGAGTTTCATGCAGAGGTAAAGTGTGAGATTGTGCAGGTAGCTGACCATGAGAAGGTTCTTCATAAGTTTTCAACTGTAAATCAGTAGTAGAGGAAGTAGGCCTAAAGGTAGAGGCGGTGCTAGAGGTACAGAAAATTCTAGAGGGTAAATTTATGGCTGATTGTTATTTTGAGGTTGGGGAAATTGTTGGAGACTTTGGAAATTGTAATCATGATGATAAAGGTGAAGTTAATCGAGGAACTGAGTGTGAAGGGGAGTTACTGAGTAAAGTCTTTGATAGTAGGCCTAAAGGTAAACACATTGAACTTTGTAATTGGTGAGCAAGGAGGATAAGAAGGGAAACGGAAAATGCCTTTTGTTTGGCAAGTGAGACATTTGTTTGGTCAGAGTGCAGTAGAGAATGTGAATAGTGTGGTGTGCAAGTGTGGCACAGAGGTGCAGTAAAATACAAAGGTGTGGATGGACTAGAGAGGGAAAGTGATTGTAAGAGTGTTGACGAGAGGAATGTGAAGGAACTGGGTGTGGTGAGACTGACAGTGAAATGTGGGATTGTAGAAATGGTGCAGAGGTAAAGTTAAAATTAAAGATTATTGGCAAGATGTCAAGAGATCATTGACAATATTTTGTGTAACTGTAGTATTGTTTGTAGATATTTAATTTTTTAGGGAAATGATTGTGTCCAGTCTGTTTGTTCATTGTCAGTTTACATGATTTGGGTTAAGGAGCCATGTGATTATGGGCGCAGTAGAATTATTTTACTGTTCAATGTTATTTTAGGGGTGTGGATTTTGTTTTTAATCCGTAACAGCTGATCATAGCTGGGTGTGAGGGAATCGTCAGGACAGACATTCCGCAACTGTGTGTTTGCTTTTTTCTGCCTGCCCATATCTCACTTTGGAAACAACATAATTATACACTTTAACACGTAATTAATTTTTTGGCGGGCCGGCGTTGGCCAATCAAAAGAAATGCCATTTAAAAACATTAGACATTATTTTGTAATTTAATGTGTATTTATGTTTTATAAAGCAATATTTTTATATAAGCTGTGGTTTATGTGTATAAAGGTTGTACTTTGTCATTATATTTATCTTAGTTTTAGTTTGGTAACGTTTTTTCCTTAGATCGTTGGTTGGCCGTCAGGGGCGCAGTAGTAGTTAAGGGAGCGTGACTGTGTTAGTCAGCCTTTCTGTTTTGGGCTTTTGAGCTGTGAACATGTTCGGAGTGGTGGTGTGCTGTCGGCAGCGTTTGGGAGGCGGTCATGGCAAGCATGGGGACCTTTAAGTTGCGGCGCATTGCATTTTTTAATACCGTGACCAGGATGTGATTAAGCAAGGGCCGCAAATCATCTACAACCTTACATTTCTGGTGCCGTGACCAGAATTGTTGCCATATCACTACATTTTTTGTGCCCTGACCAGGATGATGTAGGCACGCCAGTACGTTACAATAAGAAGTAATCGATCACTGATACAGTTTCATTAGAATAATAGTAATAGCCACTTTACAAATAAATATCCCTTGCATTTTAATAACTTTTGCCAATGCTCACCAAGAATGGGAATTCTTCCGTAGAAGTAGCATGTCTTACGACAACAATGTGCTTTGGGTAATGTTCGTGATAATGGATGATGCCAAACCAAATATGATATGGATTTTTTCCTCTCACTATTAACTTTTGCTAAAATTTTATTTCAAGTGAAAGAAGTACTAACAAGCAAAAGAATATATAAAAGTGCTGTAATTTTATCGTGAGACTACAATCCCTCATTTCTACTACGTTTCGTGTTATTATTTTTTTTATGCCTAACAAGAGCACATGTTACAGATATTTCTTCCTGAATTAGCTTAAATTTTTTAAAGACACATTAAATTTTTTTTTCAAAACAAAGAACTTATACTTGAAGCCATTTTTAAGGAAATTTTTGTCAGTTAACTACCTGAAATCATTAAATATTAATTTTAAAAATATTTGACACAGTAAAACCTGTTTTTAAGATAATTGTAAGACATGTTTGTGATATATCATCTAATTTACGCTTTTAATATATATATATAAAAATTAGTAGAAATGTCAGATCTTGGCCTTAAATTTATTAACCTAAATTCTGTTTCTTCGCCTATCCTATTCAGTTAAACTGCAGCAGGTGTAGTTAAGATGTAATGTTGCAATTTTTTTATAATGTCGAAAATGGTTCTTTTAGAACAGCCAGTTACGTACTTTTGGACCTTCCTTAATTTGTCAAACTTAACACAATATTTAAGCCCCTACCTACCAATTTTGCTTCTTTTTGAATGTTGTATTTTTCATGCAAAATTGTTAAATAATATCACACAGAATTAAATAAATAATACGACCAGTGCATTTATAAATATAATTTAGTCCCGAAATAATTTACTGGGCACAACATATAGCTTGACACAAAAGGCATAACTAACTTTTGCAGGTGTAATGCTGGTTTTAAGGTATAGGATGATGAAAACTGCTGATTATAGAGAGCCTGTATCTTATTTATTAAACTTTCAGTACAGAACATTACAGTCAGTATATGTGTAAAAAAAACCCTATATAGCTGGTGCATGATAATGTTTGCAGCATGTTTGTAGAAATAAATATTTCTACTTGTACGTTATATATTTATCTACGAAAAAAAAATTCAAAAGTGGATCTTTGGAAGTAGGTATAGAGCAGGTGTGGCTGGTATTTCTGGGGTTAGCAGTTTGATGGGTTTGAGTGAGAGGCCTTAAGGTGGTTAGGAATTGGTTTAGACACTATCTGTTTGCAGAATATGGAGGTAGGGTCTACTTGGAGGAGTCGATAGGTGGGTCAGGTAGTTGTTCCTCAGCTTCTGTGACGTAGTTTGTCTTGTTGAGGATGACTGTTGTCCTGCAAGTACTGATTCTGCAATTACTTGTAAATCTCTGTCTACATGTTTTTAAACAATATTTTTCCTTGAGATAACACTCTTTGAACATTATTTTTATTTAAAAGTTTTTGAGCAAACTCAGCTGGCTTGGTTTGCATTTCCAGCACATGACCTAACAACATGCTGAAACAAGGACAGTGGCCGTTAACGTGTTAGAGTGAATTAGTGTCCGAGGGACGAACTAGGGTGTGGTGGGAAATTTTAAAGTTATTGTATTTTAAAGCCTGGTGGTCGTCTGGATTTTGTGATATACTGATGGGCTAAACCCAGTGCCTCATTTCTTCACTATGGTGTTGAATAGATAGTTTGTGAGAGGCTGTACATGCAGCAGCTGGTTTATATTAAAGGTTTACGCTGGAACTGGTTATTGCTTGTTTGGTATCGGCCCTGTTGCCTCTGTCTTAATATGTTTGAAGTGAGGCCAATGTATTCATCATTGCAACGTGTGCACTGTAGTTGGTAAATACGGTTTTTTGATCAATTGCAAGTCAATTACGTCTGGGGACAAAAGCATATCTACCAAACTACAGTGTACGGTGGGATGCTGAATACATTGGAATCACCACAAATACACTAAGACGGAGGATGAATGGCCACAGGACCAGTACAAACAAGCAATAGCCAGTTACAGCCTAAACCTGCAAGATAAACCAGTTGCTGCACATGCTGTCTCCCATAAACTCTCTTTTGATGCCTGTTACAAACAACACCGGAATGTTGAGAACCTTTCCAACTTCAGACAATCGTGTAGGCGCTGGGATCTAGCTAATCAGTATATCACAAAATATAACACCTTATTTTATTTATTATTTTTCTATGATTGTAAATAACAAGTATTTCTGAAACATTGCTCGGCGAAACTTGAAAATATGGTCATATTTTCTGCATTCATTGTAATGAATGAATACGAGTGTAACTTCTATCGTTACCTGAAAGAAATTAAAACTATGAAGTTGTATGCCTAGTTAATTTGGAATGCTCGTCATGGTTTTCTTAATAAATTCAGTGTTCATAGGTACTTAACCTAGACACTCTTAGCTTGCGATCAATACTATTGCAGAACTGCTGTGTTGGGAGTAGTACATTCAACAAGGATTCAATTTCACTTACTGATGTTTTCAACCCCAGTAATTTAACACCAAAAGCACATAATTTTAGATGTGTAATAGTAAGGTTCTCATAGTGAACAGTTTAGAATATCCTTATTCAATTTATTGTTTCATGTGAAACAAGACCAAAAACCAGGATAGGAATCATCTGTTTTTGTTTGTAATTTGAAACATGGGGACAAGGTCAATAATACAAGAGTGTACCGAAATATTGTTTAACGTATTCGTACACACACATATTTTCCCCGGTTACATATCTGTCGCAAACTTATTTTATTTACTATCAGTAATATCTGGTTGTCCTTCCAACCAGACTTGTCATAAACTTTGGAACCTACCTATAGGTGTACTTAAGACATTTTGCTAAAATAAAAGGGGGAAGGTTTTTGTGTTTAATTTCAAGCAGGTAGTAAGTGTAGCTGTACTGTACCAGCACTTTTAAAAAAATATGGCTATATTCAAAGGGGCAATGGCTCATCGTGTAGTCAGGCCTATAGTTTTATCACAAATAAATAATAATAAGTTTTATACTTGCAATAGGGCTAATGCCCAGTGGCGAGAAAACTCCTCCCCATCCCCACAGCACCAATCCTTCAGTCCCTTCCTAAACCTTCCAACCCCCCTCACAGTCTCGCAACTTCTTCCGTAATACATTCCACTCCGTCGCTGTCCTCACCAACATCCACCGTCTTCTCCTCTCCGTTCTCCACCACACCGTTTGAATTTTCTCACTGTTACTTCTTTTCCCTTAAAAATTCCCTTTGTTAGTTTCTAGGCAAAACTTCTCTCATCCCCCTCCCCAATCATCACCCTATACAACATGACCGTCCTGCTGTCCCTCAACGGTTTCCATCCCAATTCCTTCATCATCATGCTAGGCCTATAGTTCCTTTTCTCCTCACCAGTCTGACCCTGCCTTATTCATTTATTCAACACCCACCTCGCTGTCCTTCCCTGCACCTCTACATACAAACCCCACTCTACAGCAGCATATTCCAATACTGGACGAACCATCGTGCAATATGCCTTTCTCTTCACCTCACTAATAACTCCCTTCAACACCCTCCTGAGCAGCCCTAAATCCCTTCTTCCCTTCTTAACCACTCTGTCCACCTGCTTTGTCTACCTTAGCTCCGCCTGAATCAAAACCCCTATATACTTATATTCTGTGGCTTCCTCTATCTCCTGCCCATCCCATATGTATACCTATCTACTCACCACTCTCTTCCTAGTAAGCCTCACCAACTTGGTTTTACGCACATTAATCTTCATTCTGTTCTCTACTGTCCAAGACCACAACCTATCAATATCCTCCTGCAAGTTGATTCCACTGCCCATACAACACACATATATTGTATGTAAATTATAAGTTTCTTATGGGAATTCATTGCGTATATTACATGTACATGAATAAGTTAATGTTCAAATTAAGTGCAAAAATAGTTTAAGTGTCCCACCACTGAACATAAGTAGAACATATATTGTATCCATAATGTCTCTACATGAATAAAGTAAATATATTTATCTATTCAATGTATGTATACTATACATATATTTGCAACTGTTCATATGATAACGATTATTTTCATTTATGATAACTTATATGTATAATAGGTATATGTCAAATATACTTGCACATAAAATCAGTTTTTTGCTACTGTGTACACGTATATTATATGTTGTGTGTGTATATGGTACACAGTCATCTGCAAACAGTTTTATTTTACCTGAAATCGTGAATCTCATGTCATTCAACATTATAGTGAATAACAAAGGCCCCAACACACTTCCCTGCGGCACTCCTAATGTAACTTCTCCTTACTTCCTTCGTCTGACATTACCTCACCCCAGGGGCGTCATTTGGGTCCACAAGGGGGGGGGGGCAAATGCCCTCCCCCTGGATTTAGAATGTTATGTGTATAAGTATATTTTTTGTATTTTTAAATTTAAATAATGCTAACTTAAGCACATAAAACTGAAGTTTTATTATTAAAGCATCTAATTTATACATGCTTAATTAATAAAAAAGATGCAACAAAGTCACTGTCGCCGGAAAACAAAATCTTGCCCCCTCCTAGAAAAACCTGAAATGACGCCGCTGCCTCACCCACTTTCACTGTATGACTTAGTCCCCTGAGAAAGTCCTTAATCCAGTCAACCACCCGCTTGTCATCCAGCAGTCTTTCCACTTTTATAATCAGTGTATTTCATGAGGAAACTTGTCAGAGGGCTTCTCGAATTCTATGAAGCAAGCATCCTACCTGCTTCACCTCATCGACTGTCTGAACAAGATACTCCAACAAACTTGTCTTTCAAAGCACCTTTCATTAGCAGTATTCTCCAGTCAGGTTTACTTTCCAATTTCATATTGTGGAATCCAGACAGTTTTCTTTTCTCGACTGAGAGTCTGCCCTCCCCACTTTTACCAATTTACTGAACTTTACATTTGAGACTAGTGCAGGCATATTCTTTCAACACCCCCAACTCCCCATAGTAATCACCCTGCCATCATATGTCACAGTTTGATAGTTATCAGGTGAAGTCAGGTGTACTGGACATGTATAGAAAGCTACAATTTGTGTTAGTGGGTTTTGTAGTGATAGGTACAGTGTTATAGAAACTTCAGCCTCCAAAATAAGAAAAAAATGACTGCAGTAAGTTGTCGAAAGTAAATTATCCATCTGAATAGCCTAAATGTCACTCTGAAAGGTATTCTTGGGAAAAGGTACTAGGAATGTTGGCTTTTATTTTTCAAGCTTTATTATTTTATTTACTCTTTTGCTTTTACTAGAAGATTTCTTCAACTTTATGAGAATATGAGAGGAACAGTTTATGAAAATAGCAGGTTGAAGAACTGTAAAATTATACACTGTAGCGGATTTCTTCAACGACTAAGGAAATGTGATTTTTGGCGTGAAAATGCTTTTGAGTCAGACCATATGTGACTGACGGTATAACGCCCCAAAAATAAGTTTTAGCGGAGATACTGTAAAGCCACGTATGAAAGGTAAATTGTATACAGTTGAAGTATGAACACTGTCCGATTGTTTCAGTTAGTGTGTAAATGTACAATGTAACACAAACTACTCTTTTGTCAAATAATGAGGCTAGTGGCTTTTGCTTCCGAGGACAGTAATTTTTTAGTTTAGTTCGTTGCACCCATCATATCTTGGAGTACAATTTTGTGCAAAGTTATATGGCAAGTCATGATATACAATAACGTCGTTATAAAAATATACAATATAGTGCTCATTCATTACTCTACATGGATTTGTGTGGGAAAGTAAATGATTATTCACTGAAACTTTCAGGGTTAAGACAGAAGTATTTTACTTGCTAAACATAACCACAAAACTTACTGGTTACTAACAAAACATACATTGTTACCGTAGTATGTAATTATTACTGTCACTTTATTATTATGTGTCTATGAAAAAGACCTCACAGTAATTTAACTCATTATTGGTTGTGCAATGACTATCTTGCGCAGCTTTTGAAATACAGTTTTTTTATGCTGGATAAGTGTGTCCTTTCTCCTGACTTTTGGATCTCTTTGGTTCATTGTTAGGATACTGACCGGATGTAACTTATACTTACCCTTGGGATAATATATGATTTACAGGAATTAATTACACCCACCCACACAGCACACTTCGTTACATTCATGTTTCTGAAACATCACTAAATGACATTTACCTCTCATGACTTTGGTTACGTTTCGGGTATATATTTGCAAGATTAAAATATTTTATATATCATAGTAACATTTGTAATGTTTCTGGTTAATGAAACATACCTATTTTGATTAAAAATTATAAATGTTTCTAATACGTAACTGAAACATGGTAGTGTGATGTCTGTACAGTCACATGATGTGACTCACATCTGTGATGTTCGCGCCATCGTTGTAAACAGATATTCAAATTGAATGTTTGTTGGTTTGGAAATAAGTGATAGAGAATTATATAGTAACGGTAAGAACAAATACATTTAAGGGATTAGTAACACTTAATATTTTGCTAACATTGAATGTATTAGAATTATTTGATATACTCCAGCATGTTTGAAGTATATAATGGAGGAAATTTTGTTTGGGAGTTAGCTTCACATTATGGATGTAGTGTTTTTGTAATTTGTTTCGCTGTTTTATTTTGACCCCTTGTGCAATATATAATATTTCAGTTCTCCTTTGAAGTACTGTGGTAAATGTAGTTTCGGGCAAATATTTGACGTTTTTTTAGCAGTGGATATCGTTAGAAGTTTTGTTACAATGGACAAGAAAAAACATCGAAGTCTAGCAGGTTATAGTGACAGACATAAGCGTAGATTGTTACAGGAAGAAACACTGCTCAGTGCTGCAAAATTAAACTTTCCTCGTTCACAGATTGATCAGAAGACAGATGTTGATGTGTGTAGTAGGCCTAGTTCAAGTAGTATCAATGCTTCAATTCATGATGACTGTAATAACTTTCCTGAAAGACATCAAAGCTGTGCTAATGTCCTTAGAAATTATTCGTCTATAAGTTTCAACAGTAATTGGAAAGCTTGTGGGGCAGCATCAGTACCAGTTTCTGAATCTGATGTTAGTGCTGGTGGTGTAAATTCTGAATCTGAATTTGGTGGGACAGATATACAAGAATTAGTAGGCTGTAGTATAATGCAGCAGGACTTTAGTGTCAATGCAATAGCAAATTTGGGACCACATTCTGAAAATTTGGAAGATTTACATGATGAAAGCAAACGTTTAAAGTCTGAACTCTCATCTTGGGCATTGGAGTATAATATTTGTGACAATGCCTTATTAGCCCTTCTTTGTATTTTACAAAAACATACAAACTGCAATGTACCAAGTGATGCAAGAACATTGTTGAAAACACCACGGTTCAGTAAGGTAATTAGTAGAGATGATGGTTTATCGCGGGAAAAGTTGACTGTTTGATGGATTTCAATACACGCCCAGCTTACCAGAAGATTACTGGCTTTAGCTTGTACGTGGAGCTGTTGCCCTATTTGACTGAGCCAATAAGAATCCCGATATTGTAATATTGGATGCCTGGTATTGGTCTACAGACAGCTACGTTGTGTCAGTGTTTTCAAGGCTATCTTGGCACAAAACATTTTCGCGATATACCATCATCTCTAGTAATTAGTTTATGTGGTGGACAATACATTCATTTTGGTCTTGCAGCTGCAGTAAAGAAAATCACTGATGAACTTGGGCAAACGGGTCACACAATAAATAACATTGATCTTCTAGTAAATAGTGATGGTTTGCCTTTGTACAAATCATCATCATCTTCCCTTTGGCCTATAGGCCCTATTGATTTCAGATAATGTATATAAAAATGTTTATATAGTTGGTGCATATTATGGCAATGAGAAATCTAACTGTGCTAATGAATTTATGCAGCAATTTGTTGAGGAAGCAGTCTCAATGATTCATGGCGTCGACAAAACAAATGACTCTGCAAATGTTCAAATATCTGCACTAATATGTGATGCACCTGCCAAGTCATTTGTTTTGTCGGTTAAAGGGCATAGTGGCTACAATAGTTGTACCAAGTGTTGCATTGAAGGTGTCTATGTTGAGAAAAGGGTATGTTTTCCAACAGAAATACCACCCAGTCCTTTGAGAAGCGATGAAGGGTTTTTCCAGATATTTATATGATGATTATCATATAGGTGAAACTATTTTAACGAAAATTCCAAATTTTGGGCTAGTGACAAATGTACCATTAGATTACAAGCACCTTGTTTGCCTTGGTGTAGTAAAGAAAATTATTTATCTGTGGCTTAGTAGACCTTTAAATGTTAGATTATCAGGAAACTCAGTCAAAATTTTTTCCGCTAAACTGGTATCATTGCAAAACACGTTACCGTGTGATTTTGCACGACGTCCGAGAACTCTACAAGAAGTAAAAAACTGGAAGGCTACTGAGTTTAGGCAGTTTCTACTGTACACTGGTCCTATAATTTTGAAGAACATATTGAGTGAAGACATGTACACTCATTTTTTGTCCCTTCATGTTTCAGTTACAAACCTTTCATTAAAGCTGCTGTATCAGAAACAATGTCACAAGCTCTTCCATTACTATTTGTGAATGATGGCAATTGTTGAGCAAGTGTTTGACAGTTTGTAGCAGAACGAAGTGGTGGTGATGCTATGGCAATCTCAGCTACTGTATTCACATTACTTGTACTACTTTCATCTAGGAAGCAGGCACTGTTATTTGAAACTGTGGGCCGTGTATAATGACTGACTGGCTGGGAGAGAGGTGAGTTCAACAACGGAGTCGGATGATCGTCAATCATCAATGGCTGAGAAGCAGAGAAACTCTGTAACTTTTCAGCAGTTGCAGATAACATACATTTTGCCTTTTTGGTCAACTGCAGTAGTGGTAATGGTGGCAACAATGAATATGATGATTCTTCATCCTATTCTGATGACTCCTGTATTCGTTTAGCTCTCTCATGTCGTATTTTCCTTCTGGATGATTTATCTCCATCTGATGTAGCACTGTCGACATCGGAAAATTTTTCGGCCAGTTTCAATTTCCTGATCCCATCTTTGTAAGTACCTACACAGTGTTATAATTAATTTATGCACACAAGCAAAATATTATTTTATGGTATTTCTGAATTGATGAACACAATAATGTTATTTATGGTTCATTATTGACCCAATCTATACATAATAATTGCAATAAAAATGGGGAAAAATCAAATAAATTAAGAAAAAAAAGGCGACGGTATTTGTCGTGAGTATAAATTACATTTTATTACTAAACTCAGGGCCAGATCTAGAGGTGGGGGCAAAGGGTGCACGTGCCCCGAGCGGCAGTCTGAAGGGGCGGCAGATTCTGCAGGTTCCAATTACTAGGTTTCATTACAAAAACTGCTGAAATAGAGCCACTGATATCTGGTGAATATATTTTCACATCATTTTGTTTCAATAGCTTACGTGGGCATATGCACGACTGCTTCGTGGTTATTGACAGCTTGTCCTTGTGCAGCTGTATCACTCATTTTGCTCTGCCAATCAGAATATGGTTACTGCGACGCATGAGACCGTGTCTCAATTCACCCAGTGTGTGCTCTTTCGTGCTCTCGCTAACGCAAATACGTCACAACTACGTCTGCCTGTCTCAATTGGTCGCCGAGAATACGAAAGAGCGAGAGCACGAAGTTGTATAATAGTTCTCGCTCTTTCGTGATCTCTGGCGTACGCCATCTTGATTACAACTATAGTTTGAGGTTATTGAAGAAACGTACGGCATTTATTGCAAGTATTTCATTATTTATACATAAATAATTACTTCCAATGAACGGTTACCTATCGCGAGAAATTCAGTAAACGTTTTCGACCGTAATATGCCTTTAAATAAACAAAATAAAAAAAGGCACCGCCAATAAACAGCTCTTTCCGTTTGAAATACGACGCCGGCCGGCAAGTTAAAAATTATTATTTTAATCGTTCACACATGTATTTAACATGTATATTACTTGTATTAATAAAATTTACGCAATTGTAACATTTGCATCGTTTGTTTACAAGTACGAGAGAACATCGTCTCAATTGGACAGCACAAAAAAGCAAACAAGAGCTCTCGCTTGGTGTTATGCGAAAGAGCACTTTCTCAACAGAGTATTCTTTTAATTGAGACACGGTCTCAGTCTGAAATTTATGGGTGGAAACCTAAGATGCTGGGAGTTAAAAATATCAAATCACTGAAGTAGATAGATTTAGTTCCTTCTGGGACATGGAGCCGGAGTGAGGCACCCGCCCAAGTGAGGCACCACCCGCCATGTTGTGACGTCACGGCCCCGACCGCCATGTTGGATGACCGTGACCTTGACCTTGACCTTTAACCTTGACCTTGAGTGTCAAATTACCAAAATTTTCCAAAATTTCGAAAATTTCAAAAAAATTT
>PNEQ01051647.1:0-53361 GCA_003012365.1 Medauroidea extradentata
AAAAACACATTTTGCCCCTTTTTACTGCCTGGGGGTCGAATTTCAAAAAAACCTAAAACTACTTTTTGGGTATTTACGTAAGCAATATTTTGAAGTGAATATCAACTCTCTATCCCGAAGGGTTCGATAGATATCGATAGTTGATTGGAAACACATTTAAGGTCTTTTCAGCCCCTTAAATGTTGAACTTCGAAAAATCTTTAAAATAGCCAATATGCATTTTTACGAGTGTCCTATTAAAGTAAAAATCACAATGATAGGCCGTTGGGTTCGAGCTCTATCGACGTTTCTTCGGAAACACATTTCACCTCTTTTCACCTCCTTAGAGGTCGAATTTCGAAAAATCCCTTCTTAGTTCTCGCCTACGACCTGAAGGGAACACCCACAAAAAATTTCAAGATTCTAGGTCCAGTGGTTTGGGCTGCAGTTTGATATGTCAGTCAGTCAGTCAGTCAATCAGTCACCTTTCATTTTTATATATATAGATGAAACAACGGTACGCAATATACTTTTAAAACGTTGTAAACAATTTTTTCAAATAAATGAAATGAAATATATTTATTTGGAAATACGACGATATTTTGCGTAGTGTCTAATATTTTGCTTTAGGATAAAACTTCGATAAAAAGTAGCCGAAAATTCTAAATCACAATTGCAGATTCAGCAAATTCCTCATTCTAGTGTACATTTCTTCGAAACACTCCTGTGACTTACAGAAATGTATTTGATTAAATTGAACACAATGTGAGAACAACCTTTTAAAAACATGTAATAGATAATTGTTATAGATTATAATAAATAAATATATATATAGTTATGAAAAATATTTGGAGTTGCTTTTCAGACTTATGATGAATTATCATTTAGTCAATTTACTACTTTTTCAATATAACGTACTATAGTGGCAAATAAACTGAAACGAGAGAAAATTTTTAAAACTTTCAGCTTTAAAATTTGTTTCTTAGGCATGGGTTATAACATATAACGTAATCCGGCTAGAAGAGAAGCAGAGTACTTACGTGGCAATGTGCAGCGACTAGTAGCAAGGCGAAGAGATGTAAGCAGGAAAGTCGACTGGACCCGCTCATTTATATAAACACAATATACGTGTTTGCAACTCCATAAGCTGCGATAGCAGCAGTGCAGTGTCAGAAGTCACGGACAGTGCCCCAGACCAGTGATGCCCCCGTATCATGCCTTATGATCAGCTCTTCACTGACAGAAATAACATGGAAGTTAATATGCTAAGCAATCTTGCAGATTTAATAATTATTTTTCTATCAAGCTGTGAATATTAAAGAAAAATTATGAATGTTTTAAAATTACTACAGGACTTCACTTAATATAAATTTTAACAGTGACCCCAAACAAAAGTGAAAATTGTATTTTTTTTGTTTTTCACAAATATCTGAAAATAACTATCAGCTTTAGCGGAAATAGAAGTTAACGTACTTAACTAAGAAAGCTTAAATATTCTAAGACATCGATATTAAGTTGAGTTAATTTAGAATATTGAAGTAGCTTATTAAGGGTCACCTACTAATTATTTTCCTTACAACATCGTCTTCCAGTATTTTTGTTACTACACACATCTGTCTATTCAATTCTATAAACTTTAAATAAATTTCTAAATGTAATTATCGTAAAATGGTAAAGCTATAGACTTTATTCAGCGAAGTAAAATTGGTTACCTGAACCAAATAATTTTTGTATACGTATCTGGAAAAATCTTTTAAAAATGTCCTAGGAAGATGTTTACCATTTATTAAAGTTCTTGAAAAATATAGTTTTGTACCAGTTTTAAAAGCATATAAACAAGGGATCGGGATCTATAACCGTCTCCTCACACACCAGTGATTTGAAATGACCCATATATTCCATTCTACAGGCGTTAGATGAGGACTACGTGCTAACCATTCTACCTCTACCCGACGTACACATCTGGGAATACAGGAGGACGAGGCGTCTTTATTACCTTACCCTCCACTCGGGATAAACAAAAGACAGTTCATACACCCTCCGTCTCTACTAGGGATTTCACCCCTCCACTAATAAAGAAACCTGGACCTTTTCTCTATTTCCTGTGGCTATTTATGTTTAATGCTTGCAACTGCTGAGTGATTACACGCCTATTCTGTCGAGAGAGTTTTTACGATCATGGGCGAGGGAACCGGCAAGGAGGGGGGATATAGGTATTGTATCCCTTAAATAATTTTAACTATTTTGGGGGTGGGATACAATATATCATTTGTACTCCCTTAACTTGTGTTACGGAAATGCACTTTAAATATGGGATAAGAACTTACTTCGTTTGTTATTAATTTTAGTAACTGTACACGTACCTACACGTACTCTACTGTCAAAATAAAAATTGTCCTGACGGTGGAAATTTACACCCACCATCTTCTGCATGAAGAGAGAACTGCTTTCAGTAACTTCAGTGAGTTTGATCTTTGCATACGCGTACACAGTATGTTATAGAGAATGGCGAAATGAACTGTAGGCCTTCCGTTCCGTGCAATATTGAACGTATTTATAATATCAAATACAATAAATAAAATATTCATTCTCGAGGTAGATAAAGGTAATACGACACATACATCTCGATACATTTTCAGAATGTAACTACGATTGAAATTATTTATCGCTGGTCGTACATACTTTTAGGGTCGTCTGTCTTGTATGCTTACAAAATAAGACCCTCCCCCATGGTAATTAAGTTATTTTATCCAGTAAATAACGCATATAACTTTTCTTTAGATATTTCCGTACGCATCATTACGATGCCAACAACACCTCCATATCTCAAAAGATTAGAAAGATATAATTGGATAGTCGAAAACAAATTTTATTTCTTTAGTCCCTTTAGGGGTCAAATTTCGAAAAATTGTAATCGCCAACTACATATCTTAAAGAGTTTGTTAAATGTGAAAGAATAATCGGAAACTAATTTCACGTATTTTCTTCCACTTGATCTTTGAAAGAACTATGCAATGGTCGTGTTCCTGAACCCTGTGTGTCTACCTGATGACGGGAACAAATTCCAGTTCCCGAAACGTCGTTCATACTGACTGTTTGGAAAACTACTGTATTTTGTTTCGTCTCATCATTTGTGTCGTTTGTTGTTTTTCTGTTTGTGTCCGACATATTTGTGTTTTGTTTAGTCTCATCGTTGTTTTGTTGTATTTCTGTTTGTGTTTTTGTCTCGTCTCATCGTTGTGTCGCATGTCAACTTAGCTATTTTTATATTCTTGTTATTTCTTTTATTTTCTGTTTGTTCATTGTTTTTTACCTGACCAGATTCCAGTTTTGGAATTTCATGTTGTGTATGTATCCTGATGACTAAAGCATACTCTGCTTATTTATGTTTTCTTGTATTACTTTTTAGTTTTCTTTTAACAGTCATTTATTTCGCAATGGAGTATGTCCAGGAAAATAATTCCAGTTTCTTCCTCTTAATAATCTAACAAAGATTTAGGATTGGTGGCTAGGTATTAATATAAACGGAGAGTTATTTATATTTTTAAATTAAATTTTCAGTCAGTATAGATTATTTTCAAACCTGTACAATGTAAGTATTTTATTATAACATTTGATTTTCTCCTCGAACGTCTTCGTGTACACCAGTATAACTAAATTTTTACAGTTAATGATAAATTTAGATTAAATTGTTTTCTTAACATAATAATATATTTTGAGAAATTAATAAGCACATTCAGGAAATTCGAAAATATTAAATTGGTACAAGTACATTATTGCACAAATTTGAACCAAATTTGTGTGCAAAGTCGATTTTAGTGCATATAGAATATCGGGAGTGATCGGCTGCACGAGCATTTATTTTCTGGTTCCGTTGTAAGTTCCCGTAACTGGCATTCTTACACAATTATTACTAAATAAATTGACGTGAAGACATTTATAGAAAAATGCTACCTACATAAATAATTTAAAGGTTTTTTTTTTTTAGTTCAAGACGTAAAATAACATTTGCACCTTTAGAAATACTAAAAATTTTGCCCTCTGTATGTTGTATATTTAGGTTTAAAAACTGCTTAAATACCACTGTTTTATACCCATAAACTAAAATTTTCCCAAGAGAAAACCCCCTGACCCCTCGCTTCTGGTTACGACACCGGCGCCAGAAAAATTATGATGAGATCCCACCGCCCCATCATAAAATTATTTTTGTCCACGACAACGTGCACACCCCAACTCAAATACGTCCCAGCGCCCCTGTTTACGATGCCTATAACGGTTTATTCCTCTGTCTTCTCAGTTATAGGTAGAGCTATAGGTACACTCAAGGAGCCAGCCACGGCCACAATTGAGGCCATGAATGCCCAATCCCTCTCTGCAGCGATGCATGCCTCCTTGCATGAAATCCCTCCCTTGTAGGCGTATGGGGCTCAACCCTGAGAAGCACTTAGGTCCCGCTCCTCTCCCAGACCTCCACCATAACACGGTATATTGGGATAGGTTATGAAAAAAACTTCCCCGGCGTCCCAACCAATGTTAAAAAAAATGGCTCATCAAACTTTGTCCTAGCTGCCACGCTGCAGTGGACAAGAACACAGTCCTGTTGGAACAATGAAGAAAACCCTTCCTACAGGGCAACATCTACTGCTTCTTCACGAAGCATGTCCCAGTATGCAACACTTTCTATGGAAGAAGGAAGGGCCAACGAATCGATCCTTCCAATGTTCGCAGCAATCTTTGACGTTTTACCTTTATTTTTGTTGGATCCATGCACCAAGGCATGCTGTAAGACACGTAAGATACGTTTTGCTGTTTGACTTCACCAGAGACACAGAATTCTGCTTCGTCACTAAATCGATTGGTACTTGGAAAGACGAGATCATCATCACAGTTGTTCTGGTTGCATTCACAGAATCAAAGTCGGCGATCTGGATCATACTCTCCTAATTTCTGCAGATGCTTGGGCTTGGACAGGTGTCCTTTTGGTACCTTTAAAATCGTTTGTATGTTACTTTTGGACACACTTCCTCCTGCCACCGATCACCGCAGAGATTTCTTTGGACCTCGAGCAAACTTAGTACGAATCTCAACTGATGTTTCGTCCGTTGACCGTCGTAATATACAAGTAAGTGGTTCATCTTGGACAGAACCTGTTTCCTTAAATTTCTCCACCAATTCGTAAAAAAGGAGAATGCGAAGTCCGCGTGTTCGAGGTGGATTCCGTTGAATTTTACAATCGTTTTTCTGAACCTTCTTCCTCCGCATAGCCTAATGACCTGGCTAAGTTCATCTTTGCTCAAACACATTTTATTATTGATCAGTAAGAAACTTAAAAATTGAAACATCATTTTTTTATGTATACCTACTTATGGTTAAATTCTACATACTAATAATTTATAACTATATGACGTAACTTGAATGACTTCCACGTAATCAGTATCATTATCTTAGGACTGAGGCGTCGGAAGACGGAGCTCGCAACATGTGGTATAAACAGGAAAATATCTTACATGATTATGAATCTAAAACAATGGTTTAACATTTCTGGGTATTGAACATCATCTTTGCTATTTTTCTAAGATATCAGACACGGTCATCACTGATGTCATACACATTTAAATTTTTTCTCATGCCTTAATAATTTCTTTTGGATCTGCTATACATTATAACAAAGCTTGGCTGGGCAAACAGGGGCGGCGACCCTTCTCCTCAAGTATACCTGAGTGGGGGGACAAACTATGTTTCTCGCACCCCTTTCTCTCTTTCTTTTCCCACATTCTTCCACGTTTACATTTCAAAATGACACTAATATCTTTGTAGTAGGGAAAAAATGTTGACGATCGCGTCTAAAGTAGCACATCACGTTGCAAGTATTTTTTAAAGATGTAATTCGCCACGTCACTCACAGAAATGCTGGAACGTCCTTGTAACAAAGTGATAGTAATTTTCTCTCACAGTGCTGGCGACGTGCAGACAACATGCATTTGTAAAAATTCAATCTACGTTTCGCTGCAACATTGTCACCGCCTATTATGCACGTACCTGTCACATCTCAGAACATGTTGGCAACTTTACAATGTTACAGTGTGGCGTGCAGGCAAAGTGCATGAAACGTTGCTGTGTTGAGGTGAGATGGTGTTACGACCACAACGAGGTTTAAAGAGCCGATGAGGGAGAAGTGACAACACAACATCCATACCCTAGCCGGGATTCGAACCCAGGATCTCTCGCACCGTATACCGGTGCCTAATCGACTACGCTAAAGCCCGGAAAAAGTTGCTGTGCTGTTTGTGTTAGCGTCCAAGTACAATACATGAACATATTAACGGCCTATAGGATGCATACATACCTTAAAAGAACAAATTATATTATGCTGACATCATATTATGCTGACATCAGCTTCAGCGTGCTAGAAAGCCTAAGATATGTAGTAATTTGTTTTATGCAGTATCTCACGTCCTTTAACTAAAATGTTGTCTAAAAGATCACTGCGTCTGTATTACTCTCACCTGCTGTCCGCAACCACTGATCCCCTGCCATCCGGTCAGCTGGTTACATACCCAAGCGTCGAAGTAAGCAGGGGGTAGAAGGTCCATATGAATATCTGAGTCCTCGGCCCTATTACAAATATTTAGAAATACATTACCTTACATGGATTCTTTTATTTTTCCAGTATTCTAACTTGCGACATACATTAAAAAGCAACATTACAAAGGTGAAAGCGGCAACTAACTAACTACAAACCCAGGACTGTGTATCAAATGCCATGGGAGTGTGGAAGTGCGAACATAGCAGAAACAGGCAGACCTCTTTCCTCGCGTATTAAAGAACACAAAAATTGCGAGATACAAAAATCCGAATTCGCCGAATATGTGTGGGGAAAATGGTTTGAAAAATACTATGGGAAAATGCCACTCCACTTACACTAAAAACACATCCCATAAAAAGAAAAAGAAAAGCATCAACATTTATTGTGAATAACACAAATGCATTAATTCAGCAAATTTTATAATATAATAATTAATAAACATGTGGAAATCTTTACAAAAAAAATTATTCGCAAATTGATAATAGGCTACATAACACATTAAAAGGTGTGTAGCCAATCAGGAGAGAGCTCGGCAGCCGTTGGTCGTGCTAGTAGCAAAGCTGCAGAAAATAAATAATGCGCATTATTTCCAGTATCCGAAACGTCGTGAAAAGCAGGTCTTAAGAAATCTACTGTGTTATTTTGTGTCTTCATCGTTGTGTCGTCGCACAGTGGTCTCGAGTGACTTTGTACACGACAAAATTCCAAAAATCCATTTTTTTTGTGGGGTGTTAAAAATAGGCTCATTTTAGTCTCCTTTATCCACTTTACAACTCTACCAAGTTTTAATAAATTCAGTTTATTATTTGTGTCTTCAGGAAGTCCGAAACTGGCATTAAGTGTGGTATAATTTTGTTCCCTGAGTTTTTGTAATTAAGTACATGCGAACTGTTCAGGTTTCAAAGTTGAGTTTCATTAATGCATATTTCTTTTTTCTGAAAGAGTAGCGTAACTACAAAATCTTTGTTTCATATTTTTCTAGAGAGTTGCATTCCTTAGACGATATCTTGCACCAGAAGTAAACACACAATATTCCGAGGTCACCAAAGACGCTTCAATTTGGCGCCAAAAGATGGCGAAAATCTAAATACATTTGTTGTTTAATGCATTATCTTTCAAAAACAAAGTAGTTGTAATTTACTGTACTAAACATTATATTTATATATTATGCCCTCTCAGTAAGTGTTTGAAGTAAAATAGTGAAGAGATTTTAATTTTCATCGCTGGAGAGGTGTATGGAGCAACCCCGGAATTATTCGGAGGGGGGGGGGATGTGCGAATAAAATAAATTTGGGAAAACTCGCCTGCGAACTGTGATGTCCAACACGATCCCTAAATACGAAAATTCGGATCGAACCCTCACTCGGATCTTTGGAAGGAGACAAGCGGCTTAGCCGCTGTGCTAACTGTGGCTCATGAAGTGAACAACAATACTTCGTCAGCATGGCTCTGTGGTACATATGAGACAGTTATTACACACAGAAAGAATGTTGTTGGATTGGACTGTGGTAGTCATGTAGAATGTTCTACCTCTTGTTTTCAATCCGGACCGCTGCAATCAAACCGTCGGCCAGTTATTTGAGAAATGATAGTAAAAATGGTGAGGCAATATTTCTGCTAATATGACATCAGACATCTCGGAATAACACATTTTCTTTTATGAGATGTATAGCCAAATTTATAATATTTATCTATTTTTACTATGTGTATTCATTTTTTATTATAATTCACGTATAAATGAAAGTCCTTGACATAATAACATGGTTATATAAATTGAATGTAAGGTTAACTTGAAGATTTCATCAGAGCTGAAGAACATCTCTTAAATTAAAACTGGCTTTCTAACCGTCATCGCAGGCTAGTATTTGAAACTTATTTTTGTAGTTTTCTCAAGTGATGATCATTCGTCTTTCGTGGAAAAAAGTTACGATTTTCATCTGTAAGAAAATTACAAACTGACTAAGTAAGTATGGAGTGGCGTAGGACAACGCACGATTATTAATTTCATTGGTGATCGATACATCGACAAAATAAGCGGCATTGTACACTTCTCTGCTATAGACCAGTGGAACAACGACAATACAGTTACAGGCGAATGAGACTATGGCTGTGTTCCAATTAGTTGCAATGTGTCCTCATTCACTTGTCCTTGAGCCCTTTGTGTCACATTGTTACTCACGAGCCCTTGACCCCTTTGAGGCGAAGTGTGTATTCGTGGTTTAGGACACGCTTATTCACTTAAACAACATAACCTATATTGTACATGTATAAATAAAGTCAACAATTCTGCTATTCAGAAATTATAAAACGTACTTTTCGTGATAGGAATAAAAATGTATACTGCTTGTAAAAGAACACGAGTGAAATGTTCAGTAATTACTTACAACGAGCTAACAATATTACTATCTGTATATTGAATCATAAGGCGGGGAGATACTCGGCACAATGTCAATGATTAAAAAATGCTGCTTAAATTATATTTTTAAAAAAATATATAATTTGCTTTTGTATTTAGCGAATACAAACTGAACATTTACGGAAATATATGTCTGCACACGTTAGGAAAACATGAAACAACAAATTAACTATTTTAATCGCCATTTCGCGCAACATTTCTATACAGCTATCATGCGATCACACGTCATATATATATATAAAAACTCATTTACAGTTCAAATAGTCGCCTGTCGAAAATCGCAGCAAAGTGCGTAAGGGGACTTCGGAACTTACCCTTGGCTAAAGAGGACATTTGAGGGTGCATTCGTGATCTTCGCTTGAATTGGAACAGCACTTGAGTGACATCACTTCCACGGTGCATTTTTTTTTAAGGGGACGAAGCCAGTTAAGAGCCCTTACTGTCTTGAATTGGAACACGGCCTATATGTGGAGTTTAACACTTTCTTATGTGGAGGATCAGCAGACAATTCTCCAAGAAGCAATACGCGCTTCCTTCCGGGGGCCGATTAAATATCGCCACCTGCTTTTTGCACCGGCGCAGCGTAACGCAAGTGCAGAGCAAGTTAAATGCTTCTTCTATGGCATTACGTTACTTTATTATATAATTCCAATGCAGCACAAGCAGACGCAACGCAGGGACAAATTTTGCGTTACACCCATAATAGGCTATATTTAACCCCCCCCCCCCCCCACCGGACAGGTATTTCACGTCCTTCTTGCTGCTGGTAATACCGTTACCTAGGTTGAGAATCATTCACTTTCAATCAGTAAGTCTACCTCAATCTGAGTGATTACGTTTACAAGTCAGTGAGTGTAGTTTACGTGACGCAAATGAATTTCGTAGCGCTATGCTTTACTTTTTGACATTGGATGTTAACATTTGAGCTGATAATTTTTTCAATGGAACCATACGTCTTTGATGTATATTTTTCATCAGTGTGGCAGAGTTTTTATCCCACTTCGTTTGAAAAAAAAATCACGACATAAAACATTTCACGCTAATCGTTCTCTTGATAAGAGAATCACGACTATGAGGAAAGTTGTAGGAGATTCTTGCTATTTGTTTATCGGCAGAAAGTCAGGAGGTCGGGCAAGTCACTGTGGCTTCCATGAAAATGTAGTGATATTACGCATTTGCCTCTCAGCTGCCAACTGCATGATGAATAAAATAGGGCTTGTTATATAGCTCAGAGTCCGTACCATATGTACAGTGCTGTTCAGAATAAATGAGCGCACTCGTGGAGCCAAAAATATTTCTAAGTCCCGTTCGGCTATGTTCGGCGTGTACTGCAGCCGCACTAAGTCACAGGCGTAATCACAGGTTGAGAATTGACGCGCGCGCTGCAGCTCGCAAAATAAAAGTCCTTGGAAGAAAAAGTACTCAACTCACGGAGTTGAAAATGATGGCGTGCAGCTCATTTGTTGTATTTATTTTATAGTATTTGCAGAAATGCAGACATTTTGTAGAACACAATAAACGAAGAACAGGACAGTGTATTCTAACATGCTGGGCATTAAATTTGCGAAATATTCCGTTCTTTATGTAAAGATACTTTTATTGTAACAGCTTCATCAACAGTGTTACCGAAAGGTAAATTGAGTTATTCTTGGGTCGTGAGCACGCATCAAACTGTAATGAAATTGAGAGAAAAATAGTGACACAACACTTGAACAATTTTAACTTTTAACATAATGGCATATTATCTACAAGCATATTAGGCATTTACATTCTATCATTTAGTATTTTTCTATTAAAATCTCTCGTCTTATACATTAGGAATTAAAGTGCTATGTTTGAGAGTAGCATTAGTGTACAACCCCAAAAATAAAATCCTTGTCGAAATCATTATTGTCATCGTCGAAATATCCTTTGCTAGTTTCCGTACCTGCACATTTCCCGTCAAAATTGTGTCTCAAAATATACAACTTTGCGATCACAAAAAGTAAATATTTTTTATGTAACTATTTAGCGCCTTAGTTAATCACTTAAATGATAGTTTGTTTTTTTTAGTAGATGTCAATCACAGTTAGTGTATAATAAACTATTAAAAGCATCCTTCTCTGACTAAATGTGCTGTAATATAAAAATACTACTCTTCTTACTTTGTTAGGGCTGCACAGTTTCAGTAAATTGCTCATTTCAATGCACAGTGGTTGTGTGTTGTAACATTCTTAAATAATTATTAAGTAGCCTACTACGATTTGGAGTACCAATTTTTTAATTTGTCCTATTTCGCATAGATTATATTTTTTTTTCTTTTGCTATTGATTCGGTGTTACGACAGAAGAAACAGAGTATATAAAATCATTTGCAACTTATGCTGTCTATTATAAATTTATAACACTTCTGGTTTGTCCCAGTAAATATGTTTTAAGGCCTGTTTTGGGCACATTAATTTTGCCCTACAAAATATCATTCCAATACTGTGGGTGAAGCTACGAAGTGTAGTAAACCTATCAAAAATTAGTTAATATCACAATTCAGCAAACAATTTTGAATGTAGCCTATTTTCGCACACACATGCAATGAAATAAAAGCGACGGAGAAGTAAAATGATGAGATACCCGCTGAAAGTGTTATAGATAAACGACGTAAGGACACAAAACAGAATTAGCAGCTCGGGTTGACAAGAAATTGAGCGTTTGAAATCCTTGTCAGTGTCGCGCCTATAACACCTATGTATTCATGCCTCGTAAAATGCAAGACAGCTCTGACCAGGTGGAGCTCTTAATAGAGAACTGCGAACGAATTCTGTTTGACGTTCGTATTTTGAAACATAATTTTAACGGAAACACTCCATTATGAAACTTAAATTGGCATTACATCAACTGTAATCTCATCTGAACATAAATATTACTATGCGGGATATTAATGTTTCAAGTTGGTCTATTTTTTAAGTTATAATGATTTTTACGAATATACTAACCCTTAACTCACATACGTAGCCAAAAATATTGCTTTTAAGTTTACAGATATTAGTTTAACCTCCGTCAGAATAGCAAATAGGATTTTCTTTGTTGAGTTTCGTATATATGGACACTAGTATATGAATATAAATACGTTACGATGCATTTATATTTACATGTTTTTGGTTTACAACATTCAGTGTTATTATTGCACAATGGAATACCTCATTCATTATTAATTGTTAAATTAAAATTTTAAGTCGAAGGTTATAATAAGTGAATTCGAAACCAAAATGAAAAAGTTATTCTTCCCAGCGCCAGTGTAACGTTCATAACACTACCACTGTGACAGTGCTCTGCCCAAGAAATAATGGAAAAGTTCTGACACTAATCGGTACCGAAAATGCTGTTAAGACATAATGAATGCAAACTTTAACTTAAAATGTAATCAGTATATAATCAACAGTTTTGCCCTCTTGCACAGCAAGAGAACCTCTTCTAGGTTGACAGTAATTTAGTTTTCACACTTAGATTTACTGTTCAAAAAATCATTATGCTGGCTGAACTTCCGTCAGATTCCAACATTGACCTTCAAAAGACCTTCACCGTACAACAGCTGTCTTTTAGTAGCACGTGGTTTTCGAGTCAAATACGACTCACTACACTGGCATTAGAGTTTCTTAACCGCAGTAGGAATGTCTGCACACGAAACATAGCTAAATGTCACTAAACCGTTATTGTTACGTAGTTTACCATGCACTGTGATTCATATTAAATATGAATTCTTATTCGAATATAAAGAAAATTTTTATTTAAACATCAGCTTCCTACAGTCTAAAATATAATATAGTGCATAAAATACATTCTAATGAATTTATATATTTGGCTGTAGTCAAATATTTATATAACAAATTAAGACTGACTACAGTTAGCAAATAAAAACGTCACTGATTGCAAACTTTGTGTTGCGTCCTGTTACTTGTAACGACCCAAAAATATTTATCTCTAGCAGTGAGCCCGATAAAATTCATGATGGAAATAATTATATTAATTATTGAAGTAGTAGATACCCGTGTTAGGCGTCGTACGAATCAGCGTCACCTGAATAACAGTTTTGTGTAGATATGAGTGAATTAAGACTAACATTGTTTCAATAAACGATTTTGTGGATATTGAAGCCTACGTGCAGTACTAATACACGGAGGCAGTGACAGGTGATGTACTGTTATCTACTTGGGGACTTGCTGCCCTAAGTGCCTATAGTCTGTGCACTTTAAATGAGCACTCTCCAACACTTATATCCATATCTGTATTTTAATGGAGCCAAAGGTTTTAAGTTGTTGAGGGTGGTGAAACTTTTACAATGGTTTTTAGTTTCAAGGTAGTTTTCACGTTAAAAATAGTATAGCTGATCGTAGAATGACTGAAAGAAAAATTAAAGCAGTGCTCATTTTATCGTGAAGTGTCTATACCTAACATATTTCTCGACAACTTTCCAATAGAAGGGAAGTGGATAGTTTACTGTGTTTGAAATTATGGCTAGGAAACTAGTGGTAATAAAATAATTTTCAGCACTAGTTAATGAAGTAATTATATAAATGCTGGTACTAAAGATATACGTACTGGTTTTCCACTTTTTGGAGGTACCACTTGATTTAGGAAAATGTTTCAGGATAAATTCCTCCTAAACTACTGGACGAGCACTAAAGTTTTTAACATCGTCAGAGTAGGACTGAAAGTTATCGCAGGAAAAAACAGTGGTTTAATAGTTTCGCATGCTTTTAAAATTAATTTGAGAGAATGTTTTTAACATTTAAAGCGTCATTTCAAATTTATTTTATTATAATCAATTAAAATAGTATTTAAAGCTACTTGATTCTAAAATTTTAGCGTCCTCCACGACAACTTACACAAATACAAATAACGTAGCTTACAGTCAGCGTCGAAACAGAAGCGTGTGATGCGACCATTAGTTTCTTTTCAATATCATGTTGTGCAAAACACGTTGACTTTTCTAAATATGCTGTGACCTGGTATAAAAGAATTGCATAGAATAGAAGGCCATTCGCAGTAATGTAAACGCTAGTGTTACATAGACGTGATCTAGGTAATAAGTACACTCGTTTATTTCCTTGATACTAAATACGATTACGTAGTTCTATTTACTCTACTAATACGAAACGAACAATCAAGTATTTTTTCACCTATATCTTTGAGATTTTAACTTACAGCAAGACTTCATATGTTTATTTAAGTCGTTACTTTCGAGAGCGTGCCCGTAGTTTCCTTAAAAAAAAAAAAAAACACTACATCTTGCCAGATGGTCTCATATATGGTGCTCTGTTACGAAAGTTATCTACACCATTTCATTTCATAGCCATGTAGATTTAATAGCTATGCATATTTGATTAGTTTCCAGCTCTCTCACATCTATCATTTACATTTTATGTGCAAAAATATTTTACGTACACTCACTGTACATGTACTCTTAATACTTATCACTGGCATATCATGGAAGACTCTGTCATAAGAACCAACTTCAAGACCAAGAAGAAGAAGAATATAAAATCAGATAGTCACCACTTCCTTTATCAAACCTAAAGCTTTAAACTTATACATTTTGTAACATATTGATTTTAATAAACCAGTTGCAATCATATATCAGTAAAATTTTCGTTATTTTAAACATTCGAAACCGAGTCTCACGTTACTTCGTAACACTGCGTGCTTGGCATTTTCGTATTTAAGTTATAATACCATCATGTACAGTGTAGTCTTATGCAAACATGGTTTCATGTCTGTATAGTTCAACTAAATCTTACTTTTTTCCTACATAAAACACTCTAGTGTCAGTATTTTTCTCCAGAGTAATTAAATATTATACGAGAAAATTAATTATCAACCCATGAGTCTATTGACTGGTACGTTACGATTGTATTTCAGTCGTGAAGAAAACGTACAAAATGATCGTATCTCAATAATCATATTCTACAGTCACCTATGTTGTAGTTATTTTTAAAGTACAGTTTCTGACGTGAATGTTTATTCTTTGTTTATTCGCATATACAGCACTACAGTTATCACATGAGTAAGTCTTGTAGGCGATACCGAACTTGCAGTTGCTTTCTTCGTGTATGCGTAGAGCACAGATCCGAGAGAACTGTTTGCCGCAGTACTTGCATTCATTCCCCGATGAACGAGAAACCTTTACTTTGCATGTTTTCCTGTGTCTAGTCAAGGTATCATTGCGAGTAAACACTTCGTCACAGTTATCACACAGGTAAGTCTTGTACGATACACTATACATTCGATGATTCTCACGCACCAAGCTAGAAGCTGGATAGCGATGATGCTGATGTTAACAGCACGGGCGATACGCTGTAATCATAACATAATTCTGCTAGTCGTCGTTAGGGGACCATGGTGACCGAGGGTTCAGATCTCTCGCCTCCCACGAAGCCGATCTGGATACGGTCCCCGGAATTTCGCTTGCATACATCGTGCCAGACGAAGCAGTTCATCGGCGGGTTTTCTCGGAGATCTCTCGTTCTCCCTACCCTTTCATTCCAACGTTTCTTCATACACGTTGTTGAGCGTTGACCAAAGGCTCTCATTCACTTACTAGTCACCGTTCATCATGAGAAGTCATCGTTTCTTCGCCAATATTATAGCACACCAACCTGTAGTAGTGTAAGATTACATTTTCTTTATTGGTCGAGTTACCTTAAATCCCATTAAAATATGGCATCAGGAGTTAGCTACGTCTATGTAAGCTGTTCTAACTCATGTACGCGAAAAGCTAATAACCATGGAGCACAGCCGAGTACAGCTGTATCCTGCTGTAGGCAAGTTGATATCGTATAACATAAACTGTTCTGCGAACATAGAACGGCTAGTCACTTTGTACGGTTACGAGAGCTCGGTTTCGTTTGTAGAAAGCTGGTGATGGTCGGAGTCGTTTAGTTATCACTAAACATTCCATAGAAAACTCTTCTGCGCTAGTTAAGAATCTTTCGTAAGTCGTAAAACGTAGACGTAATTTGAGGCGAGAAAAAAATTTTGGTATCTTAGTTTGCATTACGAGACAAAATACAGAGACAAGACTCGAACTACAAAGGGTTGCTTTCATTTATCTATAGAACGATATTTTTTGTGCTAGCAAAGAAATGGGAAATGTATATATGAATGCACTTTAAAATAAAACATGAAATTTGGTAACAAACATGTTTGCAGGACTGGATATAAGATAAAAGGATAAAACTTATATTAATGAATGAAGTAAGCATACGAATAGTAGTACTCGTGAGAGGTGATATTACAATAGTGAAGAGGTAACATCACCTACAGTGAAGAGATGGAAAATATTCGTGTGTGTTCTTACCGCAAGCATGTATTTATGGAAAAATATCGGTATGTGTGCGTGAAGTTGGATGACATTAAAGTATTATTCATAGTATGTACCAGTGAGTAAACTAGGATATCTGGATTGGACAAAGCAACAACTAGAAACGGTATACGGGTTAGTATTTGACAAGGTCTCTTCTCTGTAGCAATAAGTCGTCATTTACGGAAATTTTAACCGTTACGTGTTTAACTTTGTGAGAATCGACGTCAACACCTTCTAGATACCGGTGCTACAAGACATTTGCGTGTGGATACGCTGTATGGAGACTAGGAATACGTAAATGTAAAACAAACCAGTGTCGTACAGCATATTGATGTTAGAGCTGTAGACTATATGCACGTATAGCGTATAAGTACAGGTCACGATATTCTCCCTGGAAAGCAACATGATTCGACGATGGACTGAACTTAGGAGAAAATTGAACCTACTACGAATGATGTGTTAATGGTGAAGCCATCATTAACTTCAGTTTCGTACGTGAACAGCCCGGAATGTTTGTCAATGACTTCAAGATACCCTTGTTGGTTCTGTGACATGATTTACAGTACATGTTGACGTGGTAGGGTAGGTGGTATGAGACGAAAAACATGTATGAATAAGGACTGTTTTGTTTATTTTATACTATGGGTGTTAGAAGTCCGGGCGCGAGTTCAGGTGTATTAATACGTCTATCAGTCAATTAGGAATATGACGAGATGATTACAACGAGCATGTTAAAAGTTGAGAAGCTAAAGCCTCTACGGTTGTACAGATATTTATAATAAAAATGTGACTGTACTGAAGTGGTTGGCTTTCTGAGTTAGTCTGAAAACATATATTGAAATGAAATCAGCAAGGACTTACGTACATTTCACCATAGTATGAATGAAAATTTGGTTCGATAACCTTGAGAAGAGTTGGAAAATCACTGAGTTAAGAAATAAAATGTGTGGTTGGAGTGCTATTACAATGAACCGATACCGTATTAAGACACACATTGTAGGAAAGCGAACAGGACGAAGCACGTACCACTGTATGATATTTATTAAATTGTATGAATAAGATATATTTGTGTCAGGTTATATGCGACGTAACTTACTTATGACCACAACTCACTTCGGAAATAAAAATAGAACAGTATGTGTTCGATATTTCCTGTAACTAGTGGAAATTGTAGCAGTGAAGCAGAATTTTATCTACATCAGTGAATAAGTTATGACGTGATGTGAGCTCGTGTTGAACAACTTCGACTAGCACTGTGGTAGCTTTAACTCTGTAGGCGATATCTTCACCGGTGATAACTACCTACATGACAATGACTATGGCGGCGTATGGGACTTCCTATTCAAAACTGGTAACGCATGTGACTTGGTCAACGAAGCATGGATGAAGCTTCTGTTACGAGACCTTAGTTTTGCATTGTGACGACATAAAGTTGATGAGAACACTAAGCTAAGGTTTTTTTGTTGCTTATCGAGCAATATATGGACATGATTTTGAATGTTTTAAAGTGAAGTCTAAATATATTTTCAAGGTATGCGGTGTTTGTTTTGCAAGTAGTTGATAATATATTATATATAAATAAAATGAAATTACTGGGGAAGAGAGAATTTTTTAATTAACATGGGTGATTGACGAGAATAAATGTTAAGATTTAAATACTTTTTTCGTGTAAAAAGTAAAGATAGAATAAAAATAGTAATATATGAAACTGAGGTTGCTGTTCTGGTATGGAAGTAGGTCAGTGATACGAGATTGGATGATGGTATATGCATGATTGCGAGATGTGTATATGAAACTGCTCGCTAAGCAGAGACAATGTCATACGCGCGTATATGTACTGCAGAAGAGTGTAATGATCAGTTCGGACAGGTTCTGACGGGACTGTTGGAGAGTGAAGGTAGAGTTGTGAGGGGTATTCGATGTTAGGTGCGAGGGCGTAGGAGTGATGTGTTTAGCATAAGTAGTATGAATATGAAATTGTATGTCAGTTTCTTCGCTGGGGTGGTGTACACCATGTTTGAAAGTAGTCGAAGAATCTTGCATATGTAACTGTCGTGAAAAATATGATAATTTCAAAACGAATGATTGATTTTATCGGAAATTTAAAGAAATATAGCTAATTTGGTAGGAGTATGAGTGTAGACGACGAAGTTCTGTAGGAAATAAAGTCCTTGTAGGTATAATAAAAATATTTATCAAAAATGTTTTAAATAATTGATTGATTTTATTGGGAATTGATCGGATATAGCTAAGAAATAAGTTTTGTTTAAGTAGTATTCATTAATGGTATTCAAATAAAGTTTTTGTAATTATAGTTACAATGTTAAAAAAACCGATAATTTTAGAAATTGATGATCAATATGTAGTCTCAATCGATGATTGTTACTACTTACGGTCGTCTAGCTGCTATGTGAAGACAATGGTGACATGCTGTGTAGTGAGAATTATAAAGGAAATATATTTTATTATGAATGATAAGAAAGTGGTGGTAAAGTTTGGAGAGGGGGGTGGAGGGGGTGTTGTAGTTAGAGCGGGTTATAACACGAGTGTCAGTGAGAGGGGAAAGTACGGGGAAATTCATCACGTGACTAACAGCCAATTAAAATTAAGGAATGGGTAGTGTCAGGGGGAGGAGGTAAATTTATATATACATGTAAATAGTGGTGGGGGGAGTCAGTGTATCGATGGAGCTCGTCCGGGTAAGACGTGTCGGTAGTTAATTTAATTAAATAAATTTTATATAAAAAGTCATTTTATTAAATAATTTTTACAAAAAAGAATTTTAGTTTCCTTTTGACAGTCATTTATTTCGCAATGGAGTATGTCCAAGTAAATAAACCCAGTTTCAGTCTTATCTGTTTTTCTATAAACTACTAAATTTTGATGGCCATGACATAGGATTTGGACATAGAATAAGAAAGGAAGTTGAAATTTACAAGTACATGTAAAATTATCATATTCTGAAACAAATCTAAAAAATAAAAGAAATAATTGCAGCTGCATACTAACCCCTAAATTTCAACTCTGTTGGGATCGGAATACAGGAAAACTTATGATATTTGAATTTAATTACGTATAGGGCCCTACCTAAAAACTAATAAATTATGTTTTCTCTAAAATAGCCATTTTTTCTGTAGTTTGAATAAAGTGTACATAAATATAGTTTTTTTTCACATTAAATTCAAATTGACACTTCTATGACTTTTTTCAATAATTTTATAAGATTCTTATAGATAACTGAAATTGTGGCTGTAATTTTCGTCTTTATTATTACAAATCAGGTTTTTCTACTGTGTTATTATTTTCACAAAACCCGAATTATCAACTACATATTTTATTGGTATTTGTATTTTAGACACAATGTATAACTTTATGGTATAGAGACATAAAAATCCTCTTATAAAACGTACAGAAGCTATTGAAGTTCTTTTTTTTTTCTTACAGGTGAACTGTACCGAGAACAAATTAAACTAGTGATAATTACTTTACTATATGGATACTTATTTTTGTTTGTCGACAGCAATGTTAATTTTTGTAGACTCTTTAATAATTTTATGAAATTTAGCTTTTTTTTCTTACAAGTGAACTGTAATGAGAACAAATTAACCTAGTGATAATTATCTTACTATATAGATATGTTTTTTGTAGACAGCCATACAATAAATATTTTTTTTAATAATTTTCAATTTTACTTTGAATTAATAGCCATAGCTTCCTTTTTTTCACTTTAAGAAACAGGTTGTATTTATTATAAAATAAAATTCGAATATGTGTCTGTAGATTGAGGTGCGAATGTTTGGTGAGATAGCGTGACTGTATGTTTGAGTCTGTATAGGTCGACCTTGTGTAATAGTATATATGTGTGTGTGTTTTAGTAGTGAAAAATTTGCGTCGAATTTACTTTAACGATGGAGATAATTGAAACGTACTGTTAAGGACCTTGTAAGAGGACTGGTTGGCGCCTGTAGTTGGTGATGGTGGTGTTGGTAAAGGAGTTGTCGACGGTGACGGTGCCTCCGGAGGACTTCAGCTCGATTCTCGGCTTGGTTGCTGTCTACAATTGCTGTCCTTGGATTCTGTAACTTAAACATATTGTCGTAGAGATAGCTATAAATAAATGTATTTATTATGTTTCACGGATAACTATTTCCTTCACTTTGGCTTTCCTTTAAATTTCTATTGACATTGCTTTTACTGTTCTATGAATCAGCTCTCCCTCCATATTTAAATAAACATTTATACAAAATTTTTAAATAAATACCGAAATTGGTCTGCCTCTATTGAAATATTTCTCAGTATTGCCTACTGTGTGTGCGCATACTGGAATATTTATTATTTTCTTATTAAATTGTTTTAACTGTACCGTATCACTGTGATAGGTATATCAATATTACCTACTGTGTGTACGTATACCGGAATATTTAATTTCTTTTTAATGATTGTAACCTAAATATTATACAAACGTATAGGGCTAAGCAGTCAGGGAAAAATACAGATAGATATAAGAGAAATATACATAAGAAAAGTATATAGTAATTAACAGAAAAACGAAAAACAATGTACTCGGACACACAAAAAACTGCACCCATGACTCACTTCAGAAGGGCGACCAGAGTACTCAGGTACCTGGACATAGACAATGTGTCGCATGCCTACACCCACATTGACAAGGGCTCCCAACACATCCATGGACGTACCCTATGGCCTGATTAGCCACAGCATCAATAGGGCACAAAGGTGGTCTCTCTAGGGCAGGGCACCACTCCTCCCAGAGACCCAAAATCGCACGTCACTATGCGTAATTCGCCGACAATAGAAACGAGAAAGGAAGAAAAATATTCCCTCTGAAATGAGTTCCTAAACCCTGAAAGCCTACATCCCGGTTTATCAAACCAACAGAAGAATGTTAGAGTTTAACATAACGAATATATCATTCCGAGTGTATTATTATCATTTATGGTATTGGGAAGGGGATACTTATAATTGCACGTGCCATTTATAATTATTAATATTACTGTATGTAATGTGAGTAACATTACTGCTTGTACTATTTAAAATGTTATATTAACCTTCTGCGTGCTCGACTGTCTATTTTTCAAATTGAATTATTTAAATTAATATTTTCTATTTAAATTACATATTAAGTATGTCGTGCTATCTAAAGCGTAAGATTTAAACAGGTTACTTTATCACATATCTGAAATTCTGAGTAAACCGTTTCCATAGTTTTCGTATCAGCCAATGTCAAAATGGCGATTTCACCATTGTCCATTTATTCAGTAAATTACAGTTATATGTACTGCAGCATTATTTTTATATTTAAAACTAATAGATTAAGATTTTTCCGTGCAGTTCTATCCGCCATGATTCAATTACGAGACAATTAACAGACAGAATAAGTAGTATTTTATAATAACATATTTTGCAATATTAATACGTTACTGTAACGCATAATATCCAAGCAAATATTCACTAACTTTGATGGAGCTATAATACTTGGGTGAAAAACGAGTCTTTCGAATGTAATAATGGCATCGTCTCATAACTCGTGTCGTAAACGTAAACACTGTAAATTGTAATACAGAAGAACCACACATCCTACTATATTAATTCAAAATCTGTAAATGGCATATATTTACGTGTTATTTATGGATGCCCAATATTTTCATTTGTTGCAAAGGACAATTTTTATTTATTTCGTTTTGTACATGTCTATATATTTCCGTGTTCTCACGAATACCAACATTATGCTGGAAGATTTATCCTTTGAGATTTTTTAAGTATATCACTTTCAAAAATATCTTCAGTTACACTACTTCCTTTGTGTACAACACTGCTAAAATAACTTATATTTTGTAATGGAATTCTTACAGACATCTAGCTGAGCATATATAAGCTGTTTTTAATAGTTAAGCTAGGTGGCAATACCATAGAGGATGATAATTAAACACGGAAAGATAAATCTCTGTCACTGTAAACAGAACGTGTGGAATTTTTTGTATAAGAGAGAAATTTATCCACAGAAGTATTGTCAACTGCCATTCGCTGAGAGGGCGTTGTCGCAAAAAATTTTGCGTACTACTCGCAAAAGATAGCGACACTCGCAAATGAGGATGGTCATAATCACGAAATCGCTATCTAAACCACAATGCATCGCAAAGTTGCGCACAAGGAGGCGAAGTTTCTAAGGGAATATCAGGTCCTTAAAAATATTGGGTAGTTTGACTTCACTAACATTGAAAAAATTAAACACTTGTCTGTAATGTCATAACAGCATATTTTAAAGACATAATTATTATAGAATTATCTCTTCCTAAATTTTTAAGTTTTTTAATCACGAATAATGAGTAACTTACTCAATACAGATATAAAAATCTCGAGTTGTACGATACACATTACAGTGGCTGCACTGGATCAACATATTTCATTTTTTATTTTCCTTTAAAAATCTTGGTAGGAATGGATGCCACGTGGAAGTGAAATGCGTAGCGCAAAAATATAAGTTGTGAAATTTATAAAATGTCATAAATAAATAAATAATTTTAATCTTAGAGGCTGTGGTATGTATACAAACAATTAGTTAGAATAGAATCTGCATTCGCGCAAGGAAATGCCACAAAGTTCGAGGTTATGTTATGTCCGGTGCGCCAGCCCATTAAGAAAGAACGGGCACTCAGAGAATAGATACTCTAAATTACAGGGCCACCTGGCCGACGGCCGTGGCGTTACAAGAAAACACTTCCCACTCGACGTCGGTATCGTTACTTGCGTAGGGGAATCTTATGGCGCTTCCCACGCCCGTAGCACTAGGATAAAAAGACACACACAATATACACCCTACGGGTCTTGCACTGGAGTGGGGGGTTGGAGGGTCCCGCGCCTTGATGGCCGTGAAGCAGCAAGCAATAAGTATGCACCTGTTCTGGTAGAAACGTATTTATAATAGAATAGCACTGTTCCAAAAATGGCACACATTGGTGGTGCAGTAAACGGACCCGGTCCTGAGCACGACCGGTGGGCGATGCTGTCAACAAAAATCACCATGTGGGTGTGAATTTAATTTAAATAATGCCCCTGGGCGGTGAGTTGCAGGGGTTGAGAGGTTCACATCAGCGCCAACAAAGTTAAAAAAAAGTTCTGAGTAAAGTGACGACTATGAATATACTAATGATTGAATGTAAAGTTCTGAAGGGCCCGGAGTGATGCGCACATCGACCGTCTCGAAACGCCGCATAATGCCAACTGGCGAGTCCTTCTCGCGTTAATGGCGCCGTCCAGCCAAAGTGCGGGAAGCTTTCGCCGAACACATAAAAAACACAATTACAAAAGGGGCAAAGGCCCAAAACACTAACAATAACGAATCTTGAAGATTAGAATCCCAAATTTGTTTAAAGGGAAAGTCTGCTGAATATTCACGTACATTAAGTTCACTCTGAGTTTTGATTTACAAGACGCTAAAGGAAATCGACACTGTAGAATTGCATAGGATTAATAATTAGACACATGAAACAGCACTGATATAAATAGGTTAATTATTACGTGAAAAAGTCTGAAGGAAAAAAGGTAAAGATGTTCGTACGGAAAAGTTGGCTGCGCGGTCGAGTCCAACTTGCCGCGAGGCACAGGGGTGTTTCTATGGGAATTGAGGTTAAGTACGAATAGTTATTACAGATAAATTACACACATTAAACACAATTACCTCTAGCCCCTAAATGCTTATGCCTGTCGGTGGTGTGGTCCCCCTTGATGGGGATAGCACGAGGGTGCTAAAAATAGGTGTATGTCTACAAGATGGATTTACTTAGTTTCCGTCAAGGGGGTACTTTCCTACCAATAAACTGCAGTCCTGAGGGGCCGATGCACATACTAGCTACACTCGACATCGCGGGGGCGGCGTCTAGGCGCCGCTACCTCGTGCGCACACGTGGTCGGGCGTGTTCCCATATGCTGTGGCGGCGTGGCCGCCCGGCCTGTTCCGCACCAGGTGGCGTGATGCGCACAATGGGCTTAGAGAGAGGGAGTAGTGAAATGACCCGCATCAAATGCCCCCCTCTTGGGAGCCTGTCTGTGCATCACGACGACGCCATCGCCTTACCTGCAGCAGGAGAGAGCCCGTGGGCGGCTGGCCGCGTACGGAGAGATTTTCTGCTTGGCTGGGATGACTGATGACTGAGAGGTGCCGTTGCCGCAGTCTGGGACACCGGTTCGTCGTGGCAGGTGGTGCACCCGGGGTGCACTCCGCGACCTGGACGTGTCGATCGGCGGGGAGGTGGTGGGCCTGCCCCGTCCTGCAGGTGATCCCCAGGGTTGAAGTCGCTCGGGCCTGGCTGCAGAGGTGGCCGCGGAGCTGGGTCCTGGACGGCAGTGTTGGGGAGAGGCAGCGAGAATGCACTGTCCCCCCTCGTGCGGCACTGGTGTCGAGTTGACCTCCGTTTCGTACTGTCTGGTAGAGTGCGACACGCCGGAGGGTGCCTGGCTGTCGCCTTCGTCCAGTGGCAGCAGGACGTCGATGTCACCAATCCTTCCTTGGGGTCTGTCGTGAACGGGCAGTCCTGTTAAAGCTACCTCAGGGGTAGTGGCGCGGGGGCGGAGCTGGGCCGCGTCGGTAGGTGGCGTCCGACACCAGGCGCCTAGGCGCGTACGACTCCGTCGGCGGGCAAGTGGAGCCTCGCCGTGACTCTTGGGGTTACTCTTGGTTCAGGTGAGTGCGTCGGCTCTTCCTCACTGGTGTCGACTGTCTCTCTGCGCCGGCCGCCTTCTGCTGTCACAGTCTGTGGTGTCCAGTTCGCGAAGAGGCATCTTATACACCCAGTGGTAGGACCTTCTCCTGCACGCGGGGTGTCAGGTGGCGCTGTACCTGGCGGGCTTGCTCTGGGGTCGTGGTGCCGTGGGGCATCCTGCCTTCGTCGCCATATGCCACTCGCAGGTCATCTCTGTGTAGTTTGTTCACCCTACCATTGTGACGTCGGACGAGGTAGGTGGTTCTGCCGCAAGCTCGCACGTCCTGGTGAGGACCAATCCACTTTGCTGTAAAAGCCTGCGCAGTAATTCCTCTTGCCTTCCGAGAGAGGATGCGCTCTAACGTACATGCGCTGTCCAGGCTGAAGCTGTTCGGGGCGGGGGGCATTCCGTGGTTTTAAGCCACTGTTGCGCATAGTGCTGTTGGTTGGCCCACATCGCCGCGTGTCGCTCCTGTCACCTCTCTGTTCTGACTTTAGGGCTTACAAGTTCCTCCTCGCTGACGGAAGCTCAATGGTACTCCCCTGGGAGCCTGAGGTTGCATCCCAGTAGTGCCGCTGCAGGTGATTATTCGGTGGCTGCATTCACTCGACACCTGAGTGTTAACAGGGCTGCAGGCAGATGCTCGGCCCACGTCTCGTTCTTCTTCCCCACATGGATTCAGAGCTGCGTCTTCAAATCTTGATTCCGACGATCTGTGGGATTGGCGCGTGGGTGATACACCGGCGTGGTGTGGTGGTAGACGCCCTACTTCCCACATTCATCTCTCCACTTTTTCCCGGTGAACTGCGATCCGTTGTCTGTGAGCAGCCTTTTAGGGTAGCCCCACCTTGCATAGAACTCGGTGTCAAGTGCTCGTACTAGGTTGTTGATTAGTGTGCTGGGAACAGCGTACGCTTCTGTCCACCTAGAAAACATGTCAGTCACCACTATAATAAACCGTTTGCCGTTCGTGGAACGCGGGCATGGGCCCATAATGTCCAGGGCGACCGTTTCAAAGGGGCATTCCTGTAGACGTGGCTGCTGCTGCTATTCGCCGTAGGCTCTAAGTGACTTGAACATGTTGCCGGTTTTACAGCTTCTGACGTAACGTTGTACTGCCCGTGTCACCCCTGGCCAGTAGAACCGGCGGTTGGAGTTGCGGGCTGTTTGGCACGCTCCTGGGTGTCCGGCGAAGTGTCCGTCATGGGCATGGTGTAGCATGATCCCGCGTTCACACTGGGGCACAGTCTCTACGGCCCATCCCGAAGGGGCGGGGGGTGTCTCAGCACGGTCGTCAACTACTCGCCAGTGATTCACCAACTCATTCGCGCACTTTTGGCATTGGTCTTGGCATATGGTACAATCGTGCTGTGCAGCCACAACCTGCTCATAGATGGTGTTGACATTGGCCTCTTGCAGTACCGCTATCAGCTGATACAGCTGGGCATCAGCTGGTTGCGGTCTGGGTAGCAGGATGTCTTCCCAGTTCATCATGTCGCGTACGATGACGCCAGCGCACGCCATACACGACAACGCATCGGCCAGCTGATTGTCGTTCCCTGCGACATGTTCTACCTCAATGTCAAGGCCTGCAATGCAATTGACCGTCTTGCAAGTTTGCTACGCGTTTCACGCATGGATTGTAGCCACACAAGACACCTGTTGTCGGTGCGTAGAATGAACCTCTGGTACTCTAAGTAGGCCCGGTAATGTTTTATCGCCCACACAACTGCTAAGCACTCTTGCTCATTCACATGGTACTGTCGTTCCATGGGGCCTGAAGTTCTAATGATTGAATGCAAAGTTCTGAAGGGCCCTGAGTGACACGCATGTCGACCATCTCGATCCGCCGCGTAATGCCAACTGACGAGTCATCCTCGTGTTGACGGCGCTGTCCAGCCAAAGCGCGGGAAGCTTTTGCCGAACACATAAAACACACAATTACAAAAGGGGCAAAGGTCCATAACACTAATAATAACGAATCTTGAAGATTAGAGTCCCAAATTTGTTTAAAGGGAAAGTCTGCTGAAAATTCACGTACATTAAGTTCACTCTGGGTTCTGATTTACAAGACGCTAAAGGAAATCGACACTGTAGAATTGCATAGAATTAATAATTAGACACATGAAACAGGACTGATATTAATTGGTTAATTATTATGTGAAAAAGTTTGAGGGAGAAAAGGTAAAGATGTTCGTGTGGCAAAGTTGGCTGTGTGGGCGAGTCCAACTTGCCGCGAGGCACAGGGGTGTTTCTACGGGAATTGAGGTTAAGTACGAAAAGTTATTACAGATAAATTACACACATTAAACACAATAACCCCTGGCCCCTAAATGCTTCTGCCGGTCGGTGGTGTGGTCCTCCTTGACGGGGATAGCACGGGGGTGCTAAAACAAGGTGTGTGTCTGCAAGGTGGATTTACTTACTTTTCCATCGAGGAGTAACTTTCCTACCAATAAACTGCAGTCCTGAGGGGCCGATGCACATACTGACTACACTCGATGTCGCGGGCAGGCGTCTAGGCGCTGCTACCTCGTGTGCGCAGGTGGTCGGGTGTGTTCCCACATGCAGTGGCGGCGTGGCCGCCCGGCTTGTTCCACATCAGGTAGCGTGATGCGCACGACGGGCTTAGAGAGAGGGAGTTGCGGAACGACCCGCATCACTGTTAACAAGCGAGGGTTTTCTACTTGCAGCGAGGAGCTATATAATGAAATGCAGTATATTGCATGACCGTTAATGTAGTGCCTTGTGGTTTTCAGGTAGTAATTCGCATTTTTGCTGTCGTATATTTAATTTGCGTGCATATGAACGAGTGAGATTATGTTTAATTAATTACTTATTATGTGCCTACAGGCATTTGTCCATGTCGATATAATTATGCATTAATTGTTTTCTTGTGTGGTGATAATTTTCAAATGCTTTTAACGTTAAATTCTCAGAAAAGCTAATAAAAATTATACATACAATGAACCTGTTAGACAACCAACAAATTCCGTACCATTAATTGTATTTAGTTGCTAAATTTTATTAGGAAGTGGTGCGATATTAGGCACAGTTCCCCTAATAATGTGCAGAGTAATTGTTTTGTATCAATATTATTCAGGGGCGTAGCCAATATTTCATTTTGGGAAAAAATTTAACATTTCGGGAGGGATTTTTTCATATTGATGTTTGGAAAATAAGGTACCGTCAAATGGGGTGAAGTGAATAGGGACACTGGGGCGAATAGGCACAAAATTTGAAACAGATTCCTAGCTTAGACCTTTATCTTAAATCAAAATATATATTAATACAATTACTCTTTGTAAAAATTGTTAACTTGCCAACATTAAGAAAATGCTCGGGTTTAAAAAAGCACACTGTAAATTTTGAATTGAAAATTTTTCCCTATTCACCCCAGCATTCCTATTCACCCCATTTTACAATAATAAATATTTGTAATTGGTAGAGAGACGTTTTCTCTACATTGTGGTGTGTCAGAATACAGTAAGAATAACTTACAGCCATTCAACGCGAATGCATCATTTATTTTTGTTTTAAATATAATTTGCAAATACTTGACTTTCTTTTCAAGGAGGTTGTGGACACATCCTGATATAAACCTCTGTGGCTGCAACATTAAAAGTATTTGTCTAATAATATAATGCTATCATCTCACACATATTGACGTGTGCTCAACAGCCCACGCGTACACCGCGACCGTTCGTCAACACACACCAGCATCACGGGCAGTATTCACGACAACGACTCACTGTATTTGGAAGGCACCCTGCTTGCGCCCGGTAGTGATGGGACCAACTGAGCGCTCAAGTTAATACGGCCACGTGGTTAGCAAGCAAACACAAAAGTAAGTACAAATATTTAAAGTAAAACAACAAAGTAACACCACCGCAACACACCCCAACGCCAGCTAAACAAGGGACATTGGTCGTTACGACAAGCATTACGCCGTCGCTGATCATGACATGCATAAATGCCGGGACGAATGTTGCCTGAAACAGACAGTGCGGGAGTTGCTAGGGCAAAGTAAGTATGGAGAGGCAGTCTCCATATTTTTAGTAAATTATTGAGCACCCACAACGAGGGCAAACGAATTTATTACGTAAAGTGCTTCAAAATTGTTCAACGAGGTTGGAAACGCTGAGAGCGGCACAGACCGACAACCTAACAACTACAAAGACTGCACACTGCGCCGGCAACTTTTTATACTTAAAATAAGAACAGTGATTAATGTGTTATATCAAAGTGTTCTACGTGTTTTAGAATAATAAACAGTGCCAGCTCGGACTTAGACAGACAGCTTAACAAGCCAACCGGAGTGGAAGGCACAAGTAAATTAATTTCCCTATGTAACTTTATTTATGCAATTTCAACAAACCCAATTATGTTAACATCTCCAATGGCTCAATTGTGTCTCATGTAAATTTTAGTGTCTTTTTTATGTATACAACTTCAACACAACATGCTTAAAGCAGCCACGTGAATAGTTTTGGCGGGCGCTCTCCGCTACTAGCGGGAGTGGGCGCCATTGCTCGGTAGTCTTGTCTCGGGCGTGTAGGAGGTCGGCCACGTGTATGCGGCTCCTGGACCATCACCGTATCTTGTCGTATCATGTAGCTGCAATAGTGATTTTTTTCTAGTATCTTCAGGAACTTAGTAACATTACAGTAATTTAATCGTCCAGGAGTAGAGCTACCTCCATCCCTGCAAGCTCATGCGCCCAGGAGTTTATCTCTTCAACGTAACTACACCATCGCGTAACTAGTGTCCGCATTTACAGTGTTAGCCACCCACCGGCTATAGACGTAGGGACCGCTTAAGGCACGTACGTGCGATATAGTATGTGCCAAAAATATCGCAATAAACCAGTGGTGAAACCTATTCATGCGGGTAAGTTATTTGGCCACGGCCACTTCATGGTCCTTCGGGAGCTGGTCCTACCAACCAGCCGCTTTCCAGCCTCACAACAACGTACAACTCGACGTGGAGGATACAGAGGGGACTCGCCACACGGGCGGTAGACCCACGACCGTCACCAGCAGCAGCCGGCACCGTCCAGGGCGTAAGTACGACGCTCTCACCCCCTCTGCCCTCACCCCCAACATGTCAATATTTAGCAAGTCAAGTTCAGGTAAATAACATAAATTTCCAGTCCCGAAGGGTGACATTCGTTTTGACTCCAGTATTTTCCTCTTGTTACCTGCCGTGTCAGACACATGGATTGTGACAAAGCAAAATGTTATTGGTTTATAAATCAAATCATCCGACTGTAAATTTTTAATGTTGAATGTACCATTGACTTTTTCTAACAGTTATGGTTGTGGCAGAGGCAATGGGTATGACTTTAGTTACTGGTATTTCGATTGTAGTGTGGTCTTTGGCCTTGTCCGAATTCGCCTGAAGTACATCCTTATTCGCAATTGCTCCCGAAAGCGATATCACACTTAATGAATTGTAATAAGTGATGTATGTAAGTACACAAGGGATCGATGATGTACGTTGACTGTTGGCAATTTACAGTTGACTTTCTATATTCATATTTCGTGAGAGTAGTGATGAAGCAATAATCATTTTTATTTACTAACAACATCCAGAACCATTTCAGCCAAAGACGTACTAAATATATGATTTTATGGTCAACAATTTTGTTTGTCATAATTCAAGTATATTCTCAAAGACACATGGAGTAAATGGGTATATACCTAAATTTGGACATTGCCAAAGGCAGTATCTCAATAGCCCAGAGAGCACACTCTAGCACTCATTTAATGTCACAGTACGTAGACTCGAAAACTATAAGGAGAGAGTGCTTCAAAAGAGTTTGAACCACAGTGAATGATAATCTTCACTTGCTGCACACTTGCTTACTTTCTGGGAGCTATTTGGAAATGTACCATAACCTCCAGTGTCCAACTATTTTAAAATTCTTAAATGAGTAGGTTTTTCACTAAACAGGAATTTTTTAACATTTGAGATGTTTTATTATTATTCTGTAAGTAATTTTTGAAAATCGCAAAAACATGTGTCTTTACTTATTATAGTTCCTTCAGTTGCATAGCTGCTCTGTGGTCATAGGAACATGACAACAGGGGGCGGGTGCAATTGCGTCGTTAATTGTCTAGGGGGGATAGCATTCCCCCCCCCCAAAAAAAAAAACTAAATATCACTTTTCAAGACAAGGGCCGAATTTATAATCGACATTGTGAGTTTTGCTGATTATAGAGCTCTTCCGGAGAACAATTGGCTGCCGGCGAACAACTGTTCTTTGTGTTTTGCTGGATGCAGTCAAGAGGTCTGCCAGCAGGCATTCAGCCTTCCAAAATGGCGACAATTCCGGTGGGGTTATGTAGCACATCGAAAAAATTCTTAAATGTTATGATGAAATTAGAGAGGAAAGACCAACGAATTTACAATAAATATAAATAATATACTTGGCAAAGCCATTTAATTTGTAGCAGTTTAGCATTGTTTTAAACACGGTAGTGAACCTCAAATAGAATGTACACCTGCGTTATTGATATTTTTGATTGCCTAACGTCTACTTGTGTTGTTCTTAAATTTTATTTTTTCATATATGGTTATTTTTAAGTAAATACGATTTTGAGATTCGTCCAGGAACCCTTAACATGTGTATTACCTAATAAACGAGAAGACAACAACATTTTTGTACTACCTACTGTGCATCAAACGACAGTAATTTATAAGCATTTTTACTGCATACATCAATGAAAAATTCTGAAATAATGAAACTTACATTGGTGTAAATGTAAACATTTGTATGCTGGATAATATACCGGTAATGATTTGACACCTTAGGTTTACATTCTTTAACTAGGCTGTATTAATTGAATCAATTATCATACACGAGCTTGCTCAGGGGGTTCGAATATTATAATCACATGTCTTGTAAATGTAGATTAAGGCAGTTTCTAAGAAGTGTCTTGAAGGATCATTCACTGCCTGACTTCCTTTAAAATATAATCAGAAGGTGACCGATGTTTTGTGTTTGTGTTCAGTACATACAAAGGATTCAGGTTGTGCCCATCATACTTTTGGGTCAAGGATATGGTGCAGGAGAAGGTACAGAAAAGGGCAGGGAGGTGGGTGATGAATAAATGGAAAATGCTGGTGAGGAGGAAAGGAACTTTAGGCCTAGCATGATGATAATGGAATTGGGATGGAAACCATTTAGGCACAGAAGGAGAGCGGAAAGGCTGGTCAGGTTGTATAGAGTGGTGTATGGGGAGTGGGATAGGAAAGTTTGGCCTGCAAATTAACTAAGGGAATGTATTAAGGTAAAAGTAACAACAGTGAAAAAATTTACTGGGTATGGAGAAGAACGGAGAGGGTAGACAGGCGATGCTGGTGAGGAAGTGTAATGCACTGCGAATACACATTCTCAATTGGGCTAACGCACAGTGAAGAGAAACTCCTCCCCATCCCCATAGCGCTAATCCTCCAGTCCCTTCCTCAACCTTGCAACCACACTCACAGTCACCAGCTCCTTCCACAGTGCATTCCACTCCCTCACTGTCCTCACCAACTTTGACTATGTACCTCTCTCTATTCTCCTCCATACCCTCTGGATCTTCTCAGTGTTGTTTCCTTTTCCTTAAAATTATGTGCTAAAGATTATGTCACTATGCTATTACTATTTTGGGCCTAATACCATGGACTGAATAGAATGTTTAAAAGGCTTATAAAAACAAAACAAAAACGACCGCAGAACCCTATTAACAGTGTACTTGTACATACATAATGATCTTGCTCTCAGTAACATCAGATGTAAGGAGAATCTTATTTAACACCCCTGCAGCATTGAGACACAAAGTGGGAAAATTATTCATTGGGTCAAGGTGGATGGCACCTGTCGACTACATAGCTTATAATTTGCTATCTAGAAAGTTCGCATTTCAAAACAAATTTAGTTAATTCCATGCTTCAGCACAAAATATAAATTCAATAATAAACAAATAAATACGATTCAAAAAAACAAAATAAAAGCGATATCTGCAAGGCGTTTTCAGAAATGAAGTCCAAGTATAGAAAGTAGGTATTTTTAACACAAAAATTCAGCAAGGTTGTCATATTTAAAGGTGGAGGGCTATCCATCTCCCATCCGGCGGGCGAACTGTTGGCAGACGACTATAATGAGGAAAGGGTGGATGACCGCTGGCAGTCCGTTGGCCGGATGCCTGCTGGCGGCTTGCTGGCTGACCACTTGAGATCATTTATAAATTCGGCCCTTACTCATACCTATATTTGGTGTATTTTAAACGCTCAATTAGCACCATTTTGCACCTTTTGAAAACACAAATTTTTTTGGAGGATCCCTAACCCTCAAATTTATCTGTGGGGTTAATTTTTAACATGAGTGTCCTTCCCTCTATTTCAGTGTAGAAATTCTCCTTGCCACCTTACTGTTACAAATTATGATCATCTGTCTCACCTGCGTCCTTTACTCATAGGGAATTGGAACATTACAGCGATGTAGGTAATTTTATGTTAAGTGTTGCTTATTTTACAAATTTTATTCTTTAAGCCGTTAAGCACCTATTCTAATCATTACTTCCGTTGCTGATACTAATTTACTGGTGTTACGTGAAAATTAATTATTGGTTTGAGTGGCGTGCCACATATTCTCTGAAAAACACTAAAAATGACCCACGAACACTACTGAACTGAAATGACCAGCATTAGTCCACTGAATGTATTTACAGTTATGTAAATATCAGATAGCATTATTACCATGTAATGTGGTGGGGTACGAAAAGTTTCTTGCGTCGGAAAGTTAAAAGTTCGTCATCTCGCTGTGCAACTATGCATTGGTAAGGGTTATTGGTATTGTTATGCAAGACAGTAACAAGTGCCAACATATTAAAAGTGTTAGGTTATGTAAACAAGGATATACCGAATTATCAAATACACACTTTTTTCGCAATTTTAATAAGGACATGAGGAATCCTGCAAACAAAGGACCACAAGTTTGCTTATTGGTTGGAATTCGGATGCAGTCATCAGAATGCAATAAGTTTTGAGGTTATCAGATTACTTACCCCGATTCTTCGAAAAGTATTGAAAGCACACGATGATTTTCTTTTCTTTGTGCAAACCCTTTCCTCGTCTATATCCTTCAATTATTTCGATTACTTTTCTTCCTTTCATAATCTAAAATCACAAAGAAGTGCTGCTGCAGCAGCTTTTCTCCTCTTAAATGAGTTCATCACTTTGTTGTGATGTGGCCAATACAGGTGTGAGGAGGGGGTAAGCATGTCGTGGAACCCAAGTAGGCTATCTCTCCAGACACATGGTTGCTGAAAGCAGAGTTTAACGAGAGAAAGAGGAATGAATCCCCTTACAATTGAAAGTTTGCAGTTCAAGGGGGCCAGTCTGTCAATGACGTTACGTTGCCCGGGTAGACACGAAACTCTTGGTGCTCTCAGGGTCTTGGTTGACGACAGTGTGGCTGCCTCCTCCCACAAAAACCGATGTTGAATAATCCGTGAATTGGATTGGGATCGTGTTAAGGCTCTCTTACGTGCCTCGATGCACAAATAAAATATACACTTTAGAAAAACACTCAAAGGAACGATACTTGCGAGGGTTGCTCCACAGTAGGCAGGGCTGCGGAAACTTAAATGCGACTTGGCGAGACTTATTGTAATGTGGTGTAGTTCAGGAAAGGTAAGACCCAAAACAAGCACAACACAATTTTTTTTATCAGGGGTTGAAAACAAAATTTTTTAACAATTTTTTATTGTAAAATTGCAAACAGAAGCTGAAAGAATGCAAAAAACTTCACAGCAATACAAAATGCCTGTTACAAATAGCATCACATAACTTTAAGTCAAATAACATTACAAATACAATAAGGGACTGCCCAACCACTGCTTGCCACACACACCATCTACAAAATAAAACGAATTATCACTCTACAAGTTTTTAATTAGCCAATCGCCACTCATAATTAAGAATTCCAAAATTCTATAATCAATTATTCTGTCAACATTATGAATAAACTATTTACAATTAATTCGTAGAGTAAATTGTTCATCCAAATAATTATATAAATAGACAGTCTGATGTCAATCGCCACAATTTACTATTAACAATTTACTTTAACATAAAAGAAGTACTGCAAACTTTAAATATTTACACCATGGTTGTTTTCTTACAATATCAATGTTCGCAATTTCATTCAACGTGAAACAAATATGAAATTATTTAATTATATGAAATCATCAAATTGACGCGTTGCCGTGTGCTATTGGTGAGTGGTGTTGCCATGGGCGCCAGCTTCCCCGGGATTTACCGGGCGGAGAGCATGAGAGGGGGTCGTTCGGCCGTCAGCCGTAGGGGCACAGTAACGTAGGCATACATGTCAAGACGCAGGGTATTCACTTGGTGTGTGTGTGCATGGAATCCTAACCTTGTCAGAGCCAGGTTAGACGCTCAACACAGATCCCTCTTAAAGGCCTAGTGAGGTAAACACTTTCACAAGAATGTGGTCGAGACCCAGATTCAATTTCTTAATTTCTTACGTAACACGATTTAAGTTGCACTGGTGCGCCGCAGATTGCCCCGTACACATTGAGGTTCCTTGGCGGACACACACAGGATACATTTGACTAGGTTAACTTTACCTTATTCACTACATACAACTTATTAAAGTGGAAAATATTACATTACGTGTTAAATTTACGTTGGGATCTAGGGCTGCACGGCTCTGAGGGGAATAGCAAACGGTTCCTGTATTAAATGAGTCTATTGCAGCTAAAAATCAGTAAGACAACCCTGAAGACCTCAGAGCATGCGACACGCGTGCGTCCTGACCGAGCTCAACACCGAGACTGAATTGCAAGATGGCGAGCACGTGGCGATTTCCCTCGTGCGCGCCACTCGCCAAATAAAAAGTTAAAAATAGCTTGAGATTGTTTTAGATGAAGGTACATATACAACACTGATGGAAATAATTAATAAAAATTTACTATGATGAAACACAGGGAATAGATGACCATTTTAGACACTCGTGGAAGATAAAGTTGGTAGTAAAGATATTAATGGAACAATTACACAGCACTTGCGTTTGTCGGTACTTAATTGTTTTTGACGTGCCGACAGAACACACACTAGAAAATCTTTTCACAAACTCTTTTCGAAACATAAAAACCTGACAACAAAAATTAAAGTACTATCTTATACGTCTTTTGGCGCGAGTATGCTGAAAATAACCACGTTACTACGGGAGATCTCTTGAGTCCCTTCCCGTTGACTATCCCCACTTCAATTCCCTGTTGGGTCATTAAAACTGAAATGTTTGGAATGTTTATCATTACGCTGGTGTGCTACACTGACAAGTTACAGACTAAAACCTACGTATCACCTACGTGGCTAATTTCTCCGTGAGGAGAGAGAGTTCGACTAAACGACCAATGGCCGGTGATACTACGAATATCTTGTAATTTTTGTGCTAATTAGTTTGTTCATTTGTCGTGTCGTTAATGAGTTACCTCTTGGTAAATTTTTCCACGTGGGTGGGCGTGATCCGATACGCGGATGTTGTGTTCCCGTTCCTACCTGGCTGATGATCCATCCACACGTCGTCGGGTGCACAGCTGACGTAGGGTGCGCGGGGGCACTGTTGACGGTGATGGTGGCGCTGTAGGGACAAACGGGCTAGGGTGGTTGGCGTCAAAATAACATTAATAAGGAATATCAATCCTTATAACAGATTCGTAAGTGTTTCAACAAAAAGGTGATATAAAAGTCAATAATATTTAGACGGGGTTTCTTCAATCAACATTGTAAATCCAGGGAAAATCGGCTGAACACGCTCCCAGCTCCAAAACTGGTGAATACAAAAAAATAGTTACCATACTTTGTGTCATACACTGTGTCCAGCAGTGCAACAATGGTCCAGGCAATAGCCCACCTGTTTTGCAACACTAGCAGACATTTTCCAATGCATTATTTCCGTGCACCAAATAACTTTACCCACGACTTCAAAAAAATTAATTTTCGCCATTACTCATGAATATCAGCAGCAGATTATTCAGCAAGCAGAAAGATAAAAATAACTACGCATCACCATAATAATGTTAATTTTCTGCTTAAGGGCATTCGGAGTGCAAAATTTTTATCGTGCTATCTGATTCATAACATATATCTGATATTATTCGTATGATTAATTCAACAAATAAACTTTTAATAACTGACATACAACAAAAAGAAATGTAAATAATTTGCATTTCCAGGAAAGACTCAGCTGGAAAAATGGGATTTAATGTTTCATATTAAAAATACTTAATGAGCTATATGAGACATATTCAGTAAGATGTTAGCGTAGTCATAACTGCTGCGGTTTCTTTATTAGAGTAATTTAAAAACTGTCAAAAATAGCATTTGAAGTAAATTTTTTTTAAAGTATCAATATAGTTATTTCGTAATTTTTGTTATTAGGTATTAGAACATTGTCTTACGAAGAAGTGCTAAAAAGGACGTGTCCATAACTTAAACCATTTGCTTGTGAATCGTTCCCGCGTGCAGCGCTACAACACATGTTCGTGGGCAGTCGAGCCTGGACTGATCAAATGTTGTTACAGTAGTGTACGGTGCGGCCAAGGAGCGAGTATATTTGGCGCGTGAAGTATGTAGTTAGTGCATGTCCCAATATATGGCTGATTCTTGAGAACGGCTCATTACAGGTAATTACAGCCAGCAGCCAGGAATATATCACGGCATTTGTGGTGTAGCAGAAGGTAGGCACTGGTTTAATGTTTAAACCAGGAACGCTAGTTGACAATTTCTGGGGATTATTATCTGTTGCATTGTGAAATGGCTCCGAATAGACCCGGAAGAAAATGATCTGCAAATCATCGAAAACATAATAAACGTGCGAAAGCATACAAACGCTGGTTACTCCGACAGGAAGCTGCGCCACTAGCTGAAGGGGGAGTAGTGTTTTAAATGAATCATTAAATTATGTTAGCCATAAATGTAATCGGTATTTCACTGACTGATGATGAGCGCTCGTATCCTATCAAGGTGATCTGGGTTAAATTCCCGGTGGAGTTACCTCAGATTTCCGCATGGCTAAATCGTGTAGCGCAACGCCACATAAGGGCGGGGTGCTCCCCCAAACATATTTAAAGAAATAAGATGTTTAAAGCCAACCAAACATCTCAACTGAAATGACTGATCATGTTCCCAGGTGCACTGCAACAAACTATAGCACATGAGGTACAGTAACAAATGCCGAGAATCTGCCGCCCTCGAATGGAAATGCAGCTATTATTTTGAGGCGAGTGAACACGAAAATGTGAAAGTATTCCACCGTATATTCACTGTGCAATCATAGCCATTTTAGCGTCGGTATTGTTTTCCGTTTGAAGTAGCTTAGTTATTGTGATGCTTTGCCAACGAGAGTCTTCCTTATTAACAAAATATCTGTTATTTGAGTTTAATAGACGTGGTAAGCATATATTTTGACGTCAATCACCTAAATGTAAAAAAAATATACATTCGATCAGATGTAATGTAATATGTGTTCGGATGTAATACCTTTCTTTGTGAAAGAATTATACATACTTTTCACGATGTCGGGAGGTGTACTGCAAAAGAGAAACAGTGAATAAGCTAATGTAATGCCTCGTTTAGTTTCTACTAATCTTCAGGTGCCAATTAAAAAGCTATTAGAAATTCATGAGCTTGGTTTGTCTATTTCTATTGGTCCATCTTGGCATTTCAGTCCTTGGAAAAAAATGCCTGGAAGAAGTCCAGGAAAGACGGTGAAAAGACTTTGCACCAAGAGGGAGAAAGCTAGAGCTTCACTATGTAGAGATATGAAACTAACCTCAAGTTAAGAATGAAAAAGACAGTGCGGCCGGACTCGAAGTATAGACCAGATATTACCGATCTTAACATACCAGCAGAAGAGCTGAATAAAAAATCCAAAGATTTCCTAGAAGTGCTAACAGCTCAAGTTGATACAGCGGCAAAACGAGTATTGCATGAAAAGATAACAATAGGACAGTAAACAACAATGTTTGGAGAGAAGAGCGCCTCAATCGCCTAACGACATCCAATTTTGGGGCTGTTGTCCGTAGGTTAGACTACACATCGTGCCACAATCTCATAAAGACAATTCTCTACAAACAAGACATCAATACTGCAACCATACAGTACGGGAGACTCCATGAAAATATTGCAAGAAGTTACAACAAGAATGTGTGGCTTATTTTTACATGGCAATACTCCCTACCTTGGAGCAAGTCCGGATGCGACAGTCGGAAATAATGGAATTGTAGAAATTAAGTGTTTTCCATTAATTGGATTGCAATCTTTTCAGCAAGTTCTGCTCTCGGGAGAGTAAAACGTGTGCCTGGAGAGTAAGTCCGGTGCCCTAAGCCTAAAAACCAACCATGCCTACTACTTCTAAATTCATGGTCAATTGAATAGTACAGACAAAAGATTTTGTAACTTCGTTGCATTTGCGGAAAGTGACATTTTCATTCAAAGCATTCTCATAGATATACTGTTGTGGACGAACTTTATGCAACCCAAGTTACAGTGCTTCTATCTGCAGTGTATTCTACCGGAAATTATTGATAGCCGCATCAGACGTAAATTTAAGTGCAGAGATCCCGAATACATCCTTGAGGCGCAGTCTACGAAGGAAGCTAAAAAAACCAAGAAGAAGTAAGGCACAGTGCACTGTTTTCTTGTAGTGAATTGGCTAATAGCTACTAATACTATCAAGTCACATAAAAAATGCTTACATACATTTGTATACCTGGAGACAGTCACGAATGTTTTCAAAGTATTCCGTTAGAAATCTTTTAAATACTGTGCACCAATATTTGAAATAAATACTCCCAATTATGGCCTTAATAATAATTGTATCTTAATAAATTAAATTTAATGTTAATTGTTAGTATTTCAGCTTTCCAAGCAGGCTATACTGAATAATGTGTGTAAAAATTTAGGCCCCTTTTATTAAATATTTAGGTTCTATACCTCCTGAAATTTATTTTATTGCTATTATAGTTATTATTTTATGATTCGTGATTATGTTAATATATGACATGCGAAAAAAAACTTCACGTTTGTTTATGTTAGTCATCATATTTGTTTTATTGTTTAATTATTTGTTGCATGATGAGTAAATTTGGTTTTCCTTTATTTTAATTTTCTGTTGATGTGTGTTAAGTAATTTCTGATATGTAATCGTTATCTGATTTATTTATTTAGCTTCTGTGACATTATTACTGTACAACTTATCATCAATTATAGATTTCATTGAGTGTCATGTTTTGAAGTAATAGAAGTTATTTGCTCTACGGTATCATGCTGTCAAAATTTCAATTCACTGACCAGAATGTTTTAAATTTTTATTGTTAGACTTCCGATAGTATTGTTTTGAGTAGGGTAATGTTTTATTGTGTCGGATTTACAAAAGTTTTTGGACATAATGGTTTTTCAGGACAGCACAGGAAGGATACATGTACTTGCCTGGAGTGATTTTAATTTGTATTTACCATAAACAAGTGTGGATTGTATGGTTATAAAGTGTGCAAGAGGACCGTGGTTCCGGGAAAACAAAGAAGTGATCACAACAGACTGCCACGAGAAGTTACAAATTTGGCTTGTGCTAACGAACTGTATTATGCACAACGGTTGTAGCGCTTATAGGGAAGACTGAACTACGTCCGCAAAAGAAGAGCAGAAAAGAATTGTGAATTCTAGACATACGTCGAGAATCAACTGATGAGTAATGCATTTTCAAATTACGTTTGTAGTGGTGCCAAGTTCAAATCTTTAATAAATAAGACAGGCACATTTAAATTCTCCTAAATATAGACCAGAAAAACTCAAAAATAAAATTTAGTACACGATAGATTCCAAACATTTGTTCAACTGTATTAATTTGTTATTAGATGTTATAATGTTCAAGGGAATTTTATTTCTTATTTTTTGAACAGTAATGGACATTGTACACGAATATTAATTTGCATTAAAAGCTTTGAAAAGGCATTCAAAATTAATGTCACTCCTGGCCATCATTTGTCTGTAGAGTTGTTATAATGCTTTCTATCATTCAAGTTGAAACCCTTATGATCCTGACCCTGATTATAGTACAAATAGATAGCCACAAAGTCAACTTTTCATACTCTGTGATTTAATACCAAATAACTAAATACATAAGATCATATGAACACAAGGATACACTCAATGACCCAATCTCTAAACAATATATACACAATACGTCTCAACGAGACCAACAAACGTCCAAATATCGAATAAGGTCCAATATAATAGTGCATACAGAATCCCTAAACAAACACTCGATCACCTAAACCCTACATACATATTCAAGTATAGAAGGAGAGCAAGACTACCCCACTAGCGAAACGGAACACGGAATTTACAAAGTTCATTAAAGTTCAAAAAACGTAGGAGGCCTCTGAGGAAAAACGAGGATGGTTAAATGTGCCGAGATGAACGTATGTGTCCGATATACTTCCATGAAGGATATCGATCGCCGTAAAGTTTCTTGAACCGCAGCACAGAAAATATGTATTCTTCTTACCTTGCTCGTCGCCACGGAAGGTTGCCATTCACCTTCTATATCCAAGGAGAACCAGCCTTTATAGATCATTACACTCCAAACGGACACGCCTCTCCCGAGACGGCGAAGTTTTCTAGCAGCAAGGCAATGAGACAATCCAGGATTCGAAAACGTCTTCTTCAAAAGTATGGACAAGGATAGTCTTTAAACAAAATACTTAGGCAAACGCCTAGACGCTCGCATCAGCCACTCGTCGACGTACATAACCACTAGTGAACAGTCCTGTCGTCCAGCACTGAATGACCCACCTTCCAAAACGTTCCCTCTCTCCACCATCCACACTCACCTTCCCCTTCACCAAATAATCACAAGTTCGAAGTTAAGGAGAGGAGGAGGCGGAAGTCGAGACCACACAGTCTAATGGCACACAAAACTAGACCAGGGCACCAGAGAAATCATAAACAGACTATCCAGGGGCACAAAGTGAAGTAAATGAGTTATGCTCACAAGCTCTTTGGTCTCATCCTTAGATTAGGATGTTTTTAGTAATTTTGAATACATTATATTATTCGTCTCGCAGTGTCTATGTATTGTGTTAATGTATGTCCTTCACCACTATCTAATACTACTTATATGTGTTAATCTACATACACGTCTCTGGTATCACATCTTATGTATGTGTATGTCATACCTGCAGTAAATATTTTTACTACATATTTAATTTTTTCAAGATACACACATTAGTTCAGAATATTTGAGGTTGTCTTCGAACATGTAGATCTTATGTTATTTGTTATAACTACATTATAGTCTGAACAATGATAATATTGTACAAGGTTTATAATGGCATAGTCACGAAATTAAATATATTAAGTGTGTAAATAAAAACTATAATGTTTTCATTTACTGAATTATGCGTGTAGTCAGGCCTGAGAGTATTTATTATTTACTATTTTCCAGTTTGTTCCTTGAAATTGTGATAGATTTGTTTTTCAGAATCTTTATATATTTATATAATTTTAGCTATCTACATTGTTAACTCATTCCCTGTGTGGAGGTTTACATTAAAAATTATGTATTGCATTAATATCCATGTCGTAATAATCAAGTTAATGGTTTTGTGTAGTTTATGTGAATAGCATTCGAGCACATCACTACAGCAGAATGCATCATTTTATTTGCAAGCAGATAACAGTATACAGATATTTTATAATCTTAACCTCGTCTAGAAATATGTACACATTTAATCCAAGACAAATATTACTTTGAATGTTGTCTGTAATGACTTCATGAAGACAACTGGTCGCGAAGACACTTTCTGCTATACAGCCTGCAGTTGAAGACCACTGGGCTCTCCCTACGGGTGGGGGAAAGGAAGGAGGGATAGGTTGACCTGGGTTGACACTTTTACGACCGTACAACCTTCTCACAAATATTTTGTTGCCATCCCTTTCTCATCTTCGAATGCTCGAGTGTTCCGTATGCCCTTAAATGAATGTCCTAAGTCTGAACCAAGTAAGAAAATGCTGGTCGCCTGTGGCTACCCAGAAAGTCTTACCGCACCTGACTGTACTACTCGCGGAAAATTCCACGAGCCCAACTCGTTCTTCGACACAGATTTTACGCCTAAAATTTGCTACGACAACCAGCTGCAATAGTACAAAACATATGTACCACATGTTGCGGATTACTCTGCGTTCAAATACATATACTGTAATTTATGCGGCAGATTTGCAAACTAAGTTATAGTGATAGGCACCCCGAGTTTACTTGTTCGGACAATTACAACACTAAAATGGGCAGATCATCAGTCGCATGTCGAGTTCTCTCCGCAAATCACCGATTTTACACCATTATCGGGGCACATGCCCTAGCACATCCACAGTCGACCGTCATCACATTCTATCTGACCGTGCTGTATACTATTGCGTCTACAGGCCACACATCCAAAAACACATCCGGTCGCTCGCTGGGCTCTTCACTCCCCTCTCCCTCTATATTGTGCATGCTTGCCACGACATTCCGAAAGGAACCTCCTCGCGCCACGCATAGAACAGGGAATATATAGGCCAAGCAAAAAATCGTACCAACCAGCAAAAACAAATTTCTCAACTTTAGGTGGGAAAACATTATCTGGTATACACTATCACACAAATAAACCCATGTGCTGTAACAAAGTATTTGTGTACATCACAGTAATTGCAATGAAAACGCTATACACAAGTAGTATGGCGCTGAAGCGGGCCTGACCCTATGGCTGGTCAGTAGCCAACATGACAGTTAAAAAGTTCTTGCTTACCAGTGAAACACTTACTGTGCTGAAACTCCAGAAGCCAAAAGTGGACCGGAGTGGATGGCGATCGCGAGGGTTAAAAGTAACGAAGGTTCCTATGATGAAGTTTAACTATTGCTGTGAAATGATTGAACACAAAAGCTTGAAGGCCACCGTGATGCGAAATGCGAGCTCATCCTGCACCCGCTAAGCTGTGACTGACGAGACAATGGTGGTGGGCGGGTGGACTGCCTCCCCTTCACACCAAGTCTTTTGCGGTAAATTTATTTGCAATTAAAAGACTGCATTTGACAATTTGCTATTCCTAGTACAGCCTGTGTTTGATTTATTTAATGGTTACTTTTATTTCAAATCAGTTCCAATTAAGTGTTCTGTTACGTTACGTGTTCTGCACTTTTTGTGGTAACATAACTGCTTTTCATAACTGTCATTTATTAAAAGCAGCCTAATTAGTTTAGAACAATACCATCATTCAATACTATTTCACACTACAATAAAATCCCTCACATATTACACACTAAAATGTATCAGTTGGTTGCACTAGGGCTATGCGTGGCTGTCGGGTTGGCACTGACTTTATGTCAAATCTAGGTTACACTTTGACTTTTTGCACTGCACTGACCTGCCTTTACCGCGTATACGAGTAGCACCACACGATACCATGTGGTCGACATAGCACTGCACTGTGCTGCACTGCTCTGTGGGTGTCATTTACGTAGATGGCGTGACAACCGGTTCGAATGCCTGGTACCAGGTGGACCGCGTCAGTTGTTCAGGTAATGGCTACATTACAACAATCAGGAAATTTGCAATGAACAAATATTTTATGCTTTCACACATTTAAACCAGTGCCATATGCAGTGTATCACACAGCAGGCCCGCAGCACTGCCATTTGATCAGCTCATTTCGAAGTTCTTTGATAAAGGCTTATAAAAATTCATAGGAAATATCGTTCAGTGTGCGGTGGACTTAATTCTAGATTATCATGGAACACTGTAGAATCTTTAGTTACACTTGAATTATTTAACATTAGGTAACTTATAAATTTAAAGAACAAAATTGCATTTAAAGACATTAGAAACACATAAAAGCAGTTGGAAACTTTCTGATTAACAAGAAAAATTGAAACTATTTAAACTGGCGTATTTGCATTCCTTATAAATTTCAAAATTGTTCTAGTTATTTCCAACAGTTTGTGGGTTTGTGTTTAAAATTTCATGAAGTAATATTTTGCTTAAAATCTTCAGGACCACCTACGTTTCAGGCTAGTTTAAAATGAAAAAACACTAACTGAATCTGTTGAGCGCAAAATTGTAAGGTAAAAATATCTGGTGTACACCAGTGGATGCACCAGTAAATTTATAAATGGACCGAATGTTTTGAATGCTAAATTGTATGTAAGAGGCACTTACCAATATGGTGACCAGAACGTTCGTCCCTTTAAAAAAAAAATTTTTCTTTGTGAATGTTTCCTTTAGTTTGTATCCAAGTTCGTATTCCTTATATTACGTTGGTTAATCTATTAATAACGCGTCCTAAATGCGTTACGTGTTTTAATTAGTTTTATAAACACTATTGTAATTAAATTGTGCATTACATAAAGAGAAAGATTGACTTTGTAGTTTGTTATTTTTGTCAAAAGGTAGCGCGTTGGTTTTATCTTTTTTAAGTTTGAATTACAAGAATCACTTTTCCAATATGTATTTTATACCTATATCTTTTAAAAATCATGTTACTGAGGAGTATTGTATTACAAAAAATTTCGTATGTATTAAATATTTTATGAAATGTTAAAATGAACTGCTAAACTATCATTGAAATAAGTTTCAAATAAATATATATTATAAATATTTTGCATGTAAATTTTGTGATAACATGGTCGTTGAATGGACCATGTAATTTTTTAAAGGAATCGGTAATGGCCAATACTAATTCCTTATGTTGATGTAAAGTGATGTAAAGTTACATCCGGATCTGCTAAATTTCAAGTCAGTTTTAGCTGGAGGTTAAATAGATAAGTTTGTGTTTTACCACCTCCTGCTAATGTGTGACTGATTCTTTAACCTGTGGCTATCTTAACAGTTGGATGAAGCAGTGGTTATGTATGTAGTTGGATGGAGGTTAAATACATACGTCACAGTTTTGTTCAAGTGAAGTAGCGAATAATGGCGAGCTATAATGTTATTGTATTAGTAAGATTTATACGTTATATGGACTTACAGTTTGTGAAAATGGCAGGTGAAAGCATTGTACAACTGTGTACTGTAGTGGAATTCTTCGGCAACGAAAGAAAATTGATTTCAAAGAGTGAAAATGCCTCTTCGTCGAGCCGTGTACTATTCATGGTACACAGCCCTAAAAACATTGTGTTTGGTGACCTGTGTATGCAAATATAAAGAATAAATCATATGCAGTTGAGGTATGAAAACTGTTCAATTGTAACAGTGCATGTATGAGTGTATAATGTCGTGAGCCTACATTACCAGTATCAAATAATTGTCTAGCGTATCATAACCTAACTTGCTTGTAGGACCTGTATGTTGTACGCTCTTTTATTGTTCTGCGTAGGTTTTTGCATGGATGTAAACGTTGCTACAGTAAAAATTCAGGGCTTATATTTAACAGTATTTTGCATTACTATAATAACCACGAATACTGTGTTGTTCTTGAGAAATCTTGCATTGATACATTCATTTGACAAAATATTGTATAGTACACTTAAAACGTTTTATGTGGAAAACATTATTGTATTTTAAACTTAACATAGGCCTATATGTAAGTAGAATGTAGGCCTATTGATTAATATCTGATTATAGAATGTACAAACAGTTTGGAGTATCTTTATACCTTTTTATGAGGTTTTCTTGATTTTTGTGTTTAAGTTGGAATTCAAACTTCTTTTACTGAAAAGAAATAATGAAACTGTCTTAGCTCTTAATATACTGTATATTTCATACAGAAATAATAGTAGAGAAACATTAAGAATTACCTACTACTGTCTGTATGGTTTGACAACATATACAGTATAAATTTTTGTGGTGGTTCTGATTAAGCTTACTTCTGTAATGTTCATGTGATAGTTTCATTAGAAAAGCCTATACATTCCCACACAGCTCTGCGAACCTATAACGTAAAGGCCCTGAAAGCAAATTATGTTATTGTTAAGCACTACCGTAAAATGGGGTGAATAGGGACGCTGGGGTGAATAGGGACAAAATTTCAAATCAAAATTTCCAGTACGCAGTTTTAAATCAGAGTTTTTCCTAAAGGTTGGCAGTTAATGATTTAACAAAGAGTTATTGTACTGAAATATAATTTAATTTACAATAAAGTTCTAAGCTAGGAATCTGTTTCAAATTTTGTCCCTATTCGCCCCAGCGTCCCTATTCACCCCATTTTACGGTAATTGTATTATTAGGTGACTAAGTAGTTTGACATTATACATTTACACAGCTTCTGAAAGAATGGGACAGTGTTCATACTTTGACTGTTTTATCTTACATGCATCAGCAGTGCACAACTTATTTATGGGGCTTTATATCAGTGAGCACATTGGCCAGAGTTTAAGGCATATTTCCACTTGAAAACCAAATTTCTATCAACACTGAAGAAATCTACAACAGTGTACAGTTTAACAAGCTTATACCTGTCATTTTCATAACGCATATGTCTTCATATTGTGTAGGAATTGGGATGGAAACAGTTGAGGGACAGGAGGATAATGCAAAGACTGGTCAGGTTGCATAAAGTGATGAGGCAGGAGGGGGAATGGGGCAGTTAATCTGTAAGCTAAAGGAACTTTTCAGGGAAAAGGAAACAACAGTGGCAAGATTCAGAGGGTGTGGAGGAGAATGGAAAGGGGTAGACAGTCAAAGCTGGTGAGGGATTGTAATGCACTGCAAGAGTTTTTTCCTGAAAGTGAAGGGGGGGGGGTTGGGAGGTTTAGGAAGGGACTGGAGGATTGGCGCAGTGGGTTGGGGAGAAATCTGCTCGCCACCGGGCATTAGCCTAATTATGAGTGTAAAACATAATATTATTACATTTGTAGACTGAATAAGCAAAATGAAAATACATGTAAGGAAGACTAAAACTACTAGGTTTACGAGGAAGGGGGTTGGGAGTACAGACATACATATGGGAAGGACAGGAGATATAGGAAGCTTCAGAATACATATACCTAGGCATAATGTTACAGAGTGACGTAGGGTGAATAGGGCAGAGAGAGTGGTGTCTAAAAGAAGTACTCTAGTGTATGCTGGGGAGGGTATTGAAGGGAGTTAATTGTGTAGTGGGGGAAGAAATATATATTTTATTTGTTTTTTACAATATTACTGCCGATATTTGAGTATACAATTGCAGAGTGGAACTTGTACCTGGAATCGGACATGCGATAGTTGGAGAAGGTGCAAACACAAGCAACAAAGTTGGAGAAAGATGAAAGGTAAGGGCAGGCAGGTGAGGACACAAGGGAACTTTAAGCAATCAGTCATGTCGAAGGAACTGGGGTGAAACTCATTGACGAATGAATTAGTTTTGGATAGCTTGTCAGGATGTATAATGATGAGACACAATCAGAGGATAAGTTAAAATGGCTACTTCTTAGTTTTATTTTTCTGTGTCATCAACACAATATATTTATTTAATTTATGTCGGATTCACCAAAAGACACAAAAGCCTAGCAAACTCAAACCTAAAAGAATAACAAATGCTTTGCCATGAAAAACACACTGTTATGATTATCAAGAACCTCGCCTGGGAGGACGGGCTAGCGACGACGGCAGTGCAATCAGGTCAGTAGTTGCACAAGACAAGGGCCTCAGCGATTCTCCTCTCCTGCACTGAAGTGTGACAATATAACGCAATGTATCGGGGGGATCGGGGTCTGTCTCCTTCAAGCCTTCCAGCCGTCACCACCTCAGTTGGGTTGGTCTTGAGTCGAGACCCACGACGTGCCGCCGTCCGACGATAGTTGACACAATCATCATCAGCCTCCGGCATCATGCTTACAGTGAGGTCTAAGGTGTCCAAAGGGTCACCCATCATAGAGTAGACCAACATAAGTATTTAAACAACCGCTCCCCTCCTATCTAAATTATGTAGTACAACTGTGTAGTATTTGTAACTAACTTATGTAAAGTAAAGCCGCATAATTATATTAACCGTAACCTTCACCCTTAACATAATCACATAACTAGTTTCACTATAAAGTTCCCACCTCTGGCTACAGCCACCCAAGCACAATAAATCATGTGCAAATCCTACTAAAATAACAGATTACATCACTGGTGCAGGCGGGCGCCTTTCGCTCCTCACTTCTCGCAGCCAAGCCATCACCCCCCCATAATTAAACTTAAAATTTAGTCAAATTATTAATTTAATTAATTTCCCCACCCACCAGTATAATCTCGTATGAATATAAAATTAAAAACTCCAATTGTTGGATTTTTAAATTAATTCCGTAGCAAACAAATTAAAATCAACCTCTGTCCCCCAATTAATTTATTAACTTTGTTTAATTTAATTAATTTCCCCACCCACCCAACCAGAGATAATTCCCTAGTTATAATATTAAAATTTCTGTTCAAGGCAATTAAAATTATTATCATAACCAAATATTCTATTTTAGTTGTTATTAAAACAATATTCTATTTTAGTTGTTATTAAAACATAATTTCAATAGTTCAATCAGTAAATAAATTTTGAGATTTAATAATACAGTTAATATAGCAATTTAAAACAATGAAGTAAATTTATTGCAAACTTTCTTTTTATAGCATTTTAAAGTATTTACATCTTAATTATTCCTTGTGTGTGCCATAATTACGTAATTTCATTAGAAGAGTTAATTACCGTACCACGTTCAGCATTTAATATAAAATTTAAAACATATTTTAATTTTATAACGCAGTTTAAGTTTTAGTAGCATTCGTTTGATCGCTAATGCGAGCCTGTATTTTCTTAATGTAATGCCTGTTGTAATTTTCACTGTCATTTAATTGATTTCCAGTAGTACGTGATATTAAAATTTCGCTGCCATGAGGAAGGCAGAGTTCATTCAGTAGCTTCTTCCAGTTCGCGTGCACACATGCAGGGTCCGGTGGCCTACTTAACAAGGAATTCGAAACTCTGCTTACACTGCTTCAAACTTGAGTCAAGCGGTGATGCGAGCCCAGGTTAACAAACTTAACTTACGTTACCATCCCATATGTTAAAAGATGTTTAGTTACTCTTACCACTTTATATAGTTTAATTTTTCTTTCACTTAAGAGAGATGAGGCAACACAAGTACTAAGAATGAGAGTCGTTATGTTCATTCAGAACTGTGGTCCAGGACTTAGCCAATCTTGAGGTAGCAGACGTAAAACACCTGTTACAGCAGCAGCGATGGGTGATATGATGGGTGATAGAACTGTGAGGTAGGAACCTTTACAGTAGAGTGAGTTCTCACCATTAGGAGATCCCTTCTTCTCCTTTCTTTATTTTCTTTGATTTGCGCATGTAGCATGCGAATTTAGTCTCTGCAGGTCGAGGGACCGCCCCTTTTGCTCTACTGGCCGAGCTGGCAGTAGGAGCAGTTTTGGACTTTCAGCTGTGGATCCATGATTCGACACAGTTGACTTTTGGGCAGTTGTACCTGAGTACGACTAGCCTCCGATCCCCTATATGGTGAGCTAGAGAGCCGATACTTCCCTTGTGTTCGTCCCGTAATTTCTCTTGAATACATACATACTTTTCTTTATGTAACTTTATCTTACTACTTTTTATTCATCATTTCAGATATGGGATAAAGTAACCAGTTAAATATCCTACTCTTCAAATATAACAGCATACATAGTATGTACTATTCAACAGACGATAGTAATTTTAATAACTCAATTTTAATAATAATACACAGTCCAGCACACATTAGTTTAATGTAACATTTTAAATAGTAGAAGCAGTATTGATATCCACATACAAATGAATAATTATAACTGGCAAGTACAATTATAAGTATCTCCTTCACTATACCATACATAATAATAAATCATACACTTGTAATGATTTTCGTTATGTTAAACTCTAACTTTCTTCATTTCGTCGGACATAATGGGGTGTAGGTTGTCAGGGTCAAGTCACTCATTTCAGAGGAAATATTTTTTTTCTTTTCTCTTTTCTATCGTCGGCGAATTGCGCGTAGTGACGTGCAATTTTGGGTCTCTGGGAGGAGTGGTGCCCTGCCCTAGAGTGACCACCTTTGTGCCCTATTAGTGCTGTGGCTAATCAGACCGTAGGGGACGTCCATGGATGCGTTGGGAGCCCTTGTCAATGTGGGGGTAGGCATGCGACACACTGTCTATGTCCAGGTACCTGAGTACTCTGGTCGCCCTTCTGAAATAAGTCATGAGTGCAGTTTTTTTTTTTTTTTATGTCCGAGTCCAGTGTCTTTGGTTTTCTGTTAATTACATTACTATTCCTCGAGTATTTCCCTTATGTAGATTCTCTTTTATCGGTATTTTCCCCTGACTGCTTAATCATTTATATTTGTATAATAGTTATGCTACAACCAGTATAATTATCACAGTGATACATATGTTCAATTACTATATAATAATAAAATAATAAATAATTTGGCACACACACAGTAGGAAATACTGATATACTTATCACAGTAAGCCATAGGTACCATTAAAATAATTTAATAATAATAAAATTATATATATTTTGCGGTATACATACACACAGTAGGTAATATTGATGTACTTAACACAATGATCCATAGGTACAGTTAAAAAAATTAATAATAATAATAACATAATAAATGTTCCAGCAGGCGAACACACAGTTAGTAATATTAATTAATTTAAACAGTAATTTATTCTTTAAATAAATTTTGTAGAATATTTAACATTTTAATTTAGGAACGGCATCGTATGGTAATAATAACAGTAATACTAATTTTACATTTACACTCAGTAATATTTCTATAGGAGCAGACCAATTTCGGACATTACATTAGAATTTTTGTGACGTAATAAGGAGGGAAAGTTTTTATATATACCTAATAAATAAATAAAATTACTAATATTGATATATGTAATAACTGAATGAATCTCTGTATTTTTCAAGACAAAATTTCAGAAAAAAAATTAGTACACGAACTTAAACCAGAATTTTAAGTTGCAGGTCACCATACATTTCAACCAGGCCAAATCCAGATCGACGCATACAGAACGTTGACCTATGGTCACCCGACATTAGCCGGCGAAGACAAAAGCAGCGCTGCCAACATTGACCTGAGCCAGTAGACATTACCTAGTACCCATTCTGCTAGCTTCTAGCCGCTCACACCAGGTTTTCTCACTCCACGTATGCTTTCTACAGGTTATAAGGTAACATCAGCAGTTCTATACCTACAAACACACATCACGGTCGAACATTACACAAAAACAATTACACACATAATACCATACAAACATGAAAAAAAATTTTTCTTTGGCATTTTATCTCAAATGTATTCAAAAACAGTATTAAGAACAGTTTGAGAGAAGAAATGTATCTACACAAAGTATACTATTTTGTCAAATATTAAGCATATAATGACTAAATTTTATTTAATTTTAAATCATATCTTAATATTCACATGTGAGCTCATGTAAGAAATAGTATATTTATTCAGTTAGAAATAAAACATTTTATTTGATACATGTAGGCCTACCTCAGCATTTGTTTTGAAGCCAGTGTAATTTTTAAGCCATTATTAAAGTAATACAATACCATAAAATATTTTTAAAAATGCGAAGAAAGAACAAGCAACAAATAAATATTAATAATTTTTAAGAATTTCTGTTGAAAACATTTGTAACCCGCAATTAGAAAAAAATGATATATTTCGCTTCGAAAATGTATCATTCATAATACAAAAATATGTATTTTAGAATCACTTAAATATATATATATATATATATGTAAAATATAATGGACATAATACATAATTCATATTGAATATAATAGTATCTGATAGTCAAAAAGAAAAATTTTGTAACACCGAGATTTAATAATACCAGTTAATGTCATCACACATTTGTTAAAAGAAAATTATAACAGTACATAACATTATTTAGTGTAAAGTCAGTGTAAGTTCCATGTAATCCTATCCCTTAGATTGAAATTTAGAAGGAAAAGGTGCACCTATTAAATTTTTCTAGGAATCTATTTTTACACAGTTACAGTAATAGTTAATGTACTCCTTAATTTCAAAATATTCCATATCAATCCAAACCCTAAGGCTGGCGTTACACTATGCGGTTCCGCCGCAGCGGCAGAAAGGGAACGGTTGAACGGGATGGACACAACACATTGATTTAAATGTGAGGTGTTACACTTATGCGGCGCTGCCGCATCGACGGGATGCTGCCGCAGCATGCTGCGGCAGCGCGGGATGACGGGACAACCGGAAACAATCGATAACACACGCAGTCAA